>VXBW01005110.1:575898-622027 GCA_013400375.1 Thinocorus orbignyianus | reverse complement strand
TGCATTTACAGCACTGCTTCTTTATGGAAAAACCAAAGCCAAGTTTTAAAACAATAGAAGTTGCCGGTTAGGTGCCCAGATCCACATTTAGGCATGTAAACAAAGGATTTGCTTTTCAAACTAGCTGAACAGCACATTAAAATTTAGCTTTCCCTTGTTTATTTCCCATGGGCAGGTTAAGTCAATGAAAGAGGCCTCCATTCCTGTGGACAGGCTTAACGAAGTAGAGGGTTTGTTTTTTTTAATATAGAATACAGCTTAATACTGCCCTGGATTGCTCTAGTAGTCTGTCTATTTTCCAGGTTTTTTTAAATGTACTTCTTGCTCCAGAGAGGGTAGGCAAGGATTCCTTTCGAGCATATTAATCAGAACTGGATTTTGTTCCTATATCCATAAGCAAAGTAGATCTGTAGGAAAACTTAATTTACCTAAAGCACCTGCTCCAACAAGCATCCTGGTGGAAAACTGGTGTACCCCCAGATACTTTACTGCATTTTAATTTTGCTTTGAGTGGTATTTGTAACACTCTAAATACCCTCTAAAAATACTACTGAGTCATCTGGACCCAGCTGTCAGGGAGAGCGTGGTACCTGTTCAGCCTAATAGCCTCAGTGTCCACAGTCTGCCTCCAGGCTGGATAGAATGCCAGAATCAGACAGCTTCAAACATCTGCTGATGGAATATCCTCAAAGCAGTGCAGCAGACAGACAGAAATGAAAGCAACAAGACTGTCCCTGTGTGACTCGCCAAGGTCTTTGTGCTTCAACACTCACCCTTCATAACCACTTCAGAAATCAGCTCTAGCAATGGGCTAAAAACAAGCTACAGTAGTTACTTTGGTCTTCAGAGTATAGCACAGCATCAAAACTTCTGATCTACCTTTTTCATTGCTATCCTCATTTGAATATATTAGAAAGAAAGTGCATGTTTGGTTGGCCTATTCCGTACTGCACTTGATTATTCCTTCTTCCAGAGGTATCACACTTAAGGTTTTTCTGTGCAGTTTTCGCCTCTGCCCTGTTGTGAATGTGACTATAGTGGGATTTACAAAAAGAACAAGTTTCATACAGACAGGCATGACAGCAGGAAAAGGAACTGAGGTTGTGTTTGTCTTGATTGCTTATTTCAAAACCATAGTGAGAAAGAGCTTCAAAAGTCACCTGAAAGCTCTCTGAGAGACAGCATTTGGGAGCCAGGGGCTATTACCTTTATACTTCAGTAGAATCTCTGTGCTTTTATGTCACTGTTTCAAAAATGAAAAAGTTGAAGACAGAGAGAAAGAATATAAATCCTGAGTGCCTTTCTCAGGCAAAATTCTACTGAAACTAGAAAGTTTGTATAAATAAGGAGTTCCAGACATGACAGCAAGAAACTTTTAACTCTCATATGGCAATTTCAAAATCTTTTGGTGAGAAAGGATGGGGTCCTATGCTGAAGCAATCCATGGCAACACCAGTAACTCTGATTCCGCTCTCTTCAGTGAGCTCAATGTGCTCTTGGTGATGTCACTGCCAAGGGTAAGCATCAAACATCAGTAACTTCATCTACTTTGCTATGCCAGCAGGGTTCCTGCTTGCATTTTCAAATGTGGTTGAGACAATAAAATGTTACTCTCACTGTTAAAACTCCAAGAATAATTAGCAATATATATAGCGGCCTTAACTTAAAAAAAACCATAAACACCAAGAAAACACACTTAGAAAGGGAGAACGTATATGTTCTACTGCTTTAAAATTGCATTCATTCCCAAATTCTGCACACTCGTTCATCTGCACTTACCAGCAAGGACAGACAAGTGAAATACTGATCCTAAGAACATCAAGTTACATCTATACTGTACACTTTACTATGCTTAAACGCACTCCACAGCTGTTTCAAGTGGTTTTCAGGTGAGCACAGCCTAGGGCAATGGCCAGAAGACAACCACTCTGTGTTCCAGCGTTTACCCCATCTGGACAAAAGGGAAGGAAAACTATGTGGTATACTGCAGATTCCACCTGTCTGGAAGTCCACATTCCCATTAGCATGAGCAAATCAAGATAAATTAGCTTCTCCAGGGCAATCTTGACAAATTTTTAAAGGATAAGGAATTCTTTTAGTAAGTTCTCTACTGCTTACTGTACGAAGGTACATGAAGGCTTCTTCATTGTGTACAGGAAACACAACTAGAGGCTGTCTTTTGTGTAAGCATCTGATACCCAGATATACTTTTTCTAATCTGAATTCCAGATCTGCATGGTGCTTCACTTTTCCAGTAGTTTAAAATCTTTAGCTTTATACCATAAAGAGAAAAAAAAAGCAAACCCAAACACACAAAACCAAAACACATCCATCTTGTATCCACTTTATTTAATACCATAACAGTAAGTACAAATATATTTTCCAATCTGGCTAATAGAGTTGGTGAGATACAGCTACCTGGAAGATAAACAGCCTATTAGTAGATCTGGAATTCCATGTGTGCTGGAAAGCTGAAGTATGTACTTAAGTAGTCTGCAAGACTTACAGATACTGAGAATACAGTTGAATACACTACTCCTGATATGGCAGAGCAGCATCTGCTCAGAAATAAAGCAACACTGTGCTTGTCAACACTGAGAACTATAATCCAATATTTGTAGTCTTAAAAGTATTAATATAAACAGTATGTTTTCCTTATTAGAAGGAAGTGATCTTTGGTCAACGCTTACTAAAATGTGCTTTAGTTTCATCTTGAAACAGTAATGCTATGATTATATAGCCTTTCTATGTCAGGATACAGAAGCAGGCATTTAAAAAGAAAAAAAAAAAAAAAATCAGTATTCTGCTGTGACTGATAAAGTAATCTTACTAGTTTCAATGCAGGTAAAATTTCAGAGCAGAGGTAGGCTTCAACTCCTCAGCTTACAAAGGCTGAATCCCAGCTGTCCTCTGGAATGGGTAGGAAGCAGTAATTTCTCTTCAAACCACTTCTCTTGCCTTTCATAATTTCTGTATAAGCACAGCACTTTCCAACATGCTGGTCTAAACCCTGATTTAGATAAGTCTACAGTAAAAGCTCTGTATGTCAATTGACAATGTATCTAGACTTATCTGATGTTTAATATCCATATTTGAAGTGTGTGGTTAACATTCTTTGGCGCTCTCTCAAGTAGCATTTCAATATCATAGTGATGTCTAGTTTTAAAGACATTGGTCCTTATGAAAAACACTTGATGCAAGTGAGGAGCATGGGTCTTACCAGGCAGATATCCTAAAGAACTTATGCTCTTTACTGGTCCATGTGCTTTTCAAGGTTCCATTCCCATCTAGAACTGAACATGCACCTCCACCTTACAAGTAAGAAAACTTTGTTACAGCCCACAAAAACCTCTCTGTGAAAGGGATCAGCCCAAAATGTTCCACTGTACTGAGCCACAAAATTATTTCACGAAACAAAGACCTTGCCAAAACAGTCCAAATCTCACTGACTAACATTTCTCTAACATTTCAATTCCCACCCTCCTCAACCCTCCCTACTTGCTTTCATCACTCAAAAGAAAAATGGAAAAAAAAAATAAAAAATACTGAAACAGGAGACAGTACTGCTTTATCTCCTTTCCCTACTTCTGGTGCCTCTGCAAGGCAGCTTTGCAGGTAAATATCTTTTGTAGATTGGGTGTCTAAGCATTTAATTCAGATGAATTTCAGCAGGCGTTAAGCACCTTTAGGCACATGAGGATCTGAGCCATCCTTCCTTGAGTTAAATATAAATACATTATCAGGTGAAGCAGGAGTATTTTGCCTTTTTTTTAGTGCAACTGTTCTTGCACACACACACAAAAAAAATCAATTACTACTCAGAATTCTGAAGTAAGATTTTGATTAGCAAGGCTGAGTTTACTGGAAATAACTGTTTATACTTCGGTCACACCTAGAAACGTTATTGAAGACCATGTTGGTGTTGAATAAATAGTCTAAGATTGTCCTCTGAAGAATTTATGAGATAAAGGGTGAGAGGAGCAGCTTAGAGTTTAAGTGACATAGCCCTAACACAGTAAGTCTGTAGTAGAACTGGAAATAGAAGGTCAGGTCTTCTAGGTTTAGACCCTGTCCACTTGCCCATACTATCTTCCACTTTTGGTTTCTATGGTCTTACTCCTCCAGGCATTGACCTTTGGAGGAAGCTGAATGAACCCCAAGAGCTTCCTGTGCTCCATTATTTCAGCTTGATCCTACTTCAAGACTAACCACCTTTTACACAGATTTCCTTCTCTTTCCAAACACATTGTTGATTAACTTGGCCATTGACTTTGATCCACTTGGCCGTCTCTTTTCCTTCACTTTGAAATTCGTGGTGATATTCCTCAGGACTTTGGTGAACATGGCTACAACTTCCTGATAATGTTCTGCTGCAGACAGTTCGCAGAATTGGCACTTGTTATCTATTGCCAGCTTCTGTCCTTCATCCCAGCCAACTTCCCTCATGTGGCATAAATCCTGTTTATTGCCAACCAAAAATACTGATGACTCGACCATTCTGAAATCAAAAAGGTTCTGGTTAGAGAAAAGGTACATTACAATACTGTGCTATATAGAGCGCATATGAAAAGTCTGTATGTTCAAGGTAACAGGCACTGCAAAAAAAGAAACCCAGAAGAACAAAGCAAACCCCTAACTTTGTCAGGTAAATTTATAGTTTTCCATTTATATTTTCCAGACAAGCTGTTCTCTGTCGGTAAATTTTCATTTTTGTTCCTCTACTCAGTGAATTCATGTATTTTTCACCCACTGCAGTTTTCATACTCTGTACTGCTGAGAATATTGTCAGCTCCTGGACTTCATGAAGATGCACACTAATCATTATCTCCATTTGTAGACAACAGGAGAGAGTCAAAGACATGCATCAGTGTCAGTGGCATAATTCAGAAGAAAACACAAGAATCCGAATTCCAAGCTTTTGCTAAAATTACCCCTTCCAGAGGAACCTTAATTAAAAGAGGTCAGCAGTAAAACACAGAATTGTTTTGGTTTTTTACTCTACTTCTGATATAAGGAAGGGTATTCACTCTCATTTATTTCAAAAGTACCTCAGCTGACTGGTGCAGGAATACAAACCACCACGTGTACTCAGACTTGCAATTTCGGTGGTTCTTTTTGAAAGTAAAGATTTTCTTACCATATGGTCCCCCATGCACACAAATAGTGTTGGGGCTCACTTCTAAAGGCAATTTAGGAGATATCCATGGTATTAGATTGATTTATTGTGAGAAATGCTTTCCCACACACACACACTGGTGCATCTCCATGGGTAAAAGAGCAAAGGAATACATTGACTATGCCAGCTTGTAAGCCCTGTAAATCACAGCAAACAGATTTATGGCAATTATATAAATAGTAGTGCTGTAAGAAAGAATATACAAATTCTTGATGTACTTGGCTTTGGATGCAGTGAAATCGATTGCAATTTGCAACACAGTTTACTTTCAGGTACCTTATTGTTGGTATTGTATTATGTTATGCTGCTGGATTTTAATTGCTACTAGGATGCCTACAGCTCACAGAAACATTCTCAGCTTTTTTCATATGTTTGCTGAGGGGAAAAAAAAATAGCACCACTTACTTTTTACAAGCTCCTATGTGAGACTCTCGGATCCTGTACAGCAATGCTTTTGCAAATGCAAATGATGCTCTGTCACTGATGTCGTAAACAATGATAAATCCATCAGCCCAATGGAGCTCATCTGTGAGGGAGAGCTTCCCCCGCTGTGGCTGAAAGAAGTTCAAATTCACATGCAAAAAGAATGTTACCGTAGTCACTTCTGAGCATTTGCTTTGTTACTGTGAATTTGAGAATGTTGTATCTTTTATTACAAAAGATATTAATACATCTAAATGCTGGTGCTGAATTCAGGTGAGCCCCGCTCAAAAAGCCTAATAAGTAACTATACCTACAGATGGCACTGTGGATCCCTGACAAATTCATTATGAAACATTTACACTTCAAGCAGTAAAACTGCATAACCTGTACAGCTATTGCTTATGCTGAATATTCTGCAGTTACACAAGTAAAAAACATACAGGAACCATCAGTATTTGTACAGTTTTGGGTTATAGCTCTGTTTTGCATATTCCTAGTATTCTGACTACAGTAAGCTTAATGATTTTCTTTTGTTTCTTTATTTGCTTTGTTTCTTCTTTGCATTTTTCAAATCAGAAAGAGCATTTACTCATGGGATAAATTTTTAGAGAGCCAGAAATAATAACATCTTTCAGTCTGCAGCTGACTTCAGTAAAACTAATGACAGAAGTCACTCAAGTTATAATGGGGTTATACCAATCCTTGAGTTCTTCCACTCCAAGAAACCATCACACTTATGATTTCTAGAAAGCAACAGCTGTAAACTGTCCCACTAAGCTAAATTAAAAAGCTATTTTAAATTAGCTTGTTCCTGCAGATAATTTGGCAGCAGCTAGCAAGACCGTGTCACCCAAGACAGGTAAAATACTGGAAGCTGATCAGGAAAAAAAATAATTAAAGAATATAATTACTTTTGCTCTGTGGAAAAGCCATCTTGAGTAGTAATTTTAGGACTGTTTAAGCTGTTCCCTCACTAATTTAGTATTTTACTACTTGCAATGTGTAATCTCCACTAACATGCCACCCTAGTGGCCTCGATTAGCTCAGCATCGGGGCAGCATTGTAGCGCCATAAACAGCTGAACTGGGAACTGTGACTTACCATGAGGGATGGTAACTGAATGCTGACAGTGAAAGGGGATGCATGAGAGGGAAAAGATGGAACTAGTTTCTAGAACTGTCTGAAGGCTTCAGTGTCTTTAATACAACAGGTTTTTAATGCTGTGGTGACTGTGTAGCAGGTTTAGGGACAAGGAAGGTGACTTGTATGTGTCACAGCTGTTTTGCAGATGAATGAAGGGACAGTGAGCTTTGCATAACAGGGATCTAGCTGCTAGAGGGAAGCCTCAGAGAGGAGGAAGACTTCAGGAAGCAGAAACAAAAGTGGCAACTCTTCCTTCCCGATCTGGTCTCCTCTTGGGACCTGCTTTTCCCTGGCTCCCATAGGATACAGGGCCTCCATTTCCCCCATCCATCTCTTTCCAGAATCATCAGTGCTATTAGGCAAAAAGCAATACCACCACTACCACCTACCTACTCCTCTGCAGGCACCAAGAAGTAGTCAGAAAGAATACAGCAAACAGCTAAAAGTCAGACTTTCTTCCTAAGTAAGAAATGGTACCAGATAGCTCAAAGAGTGCTGGCAAGAGGAGTTACCCTTATCACAGCTGATCTCTGGTCTTTCTAAAAGCAAAAAAGATGCCCATAACGTAGTCAGATCTGCTTTACCCTGGCTAGCTGCCACTCCCAATGTTTCAAATATCTTAATAAAGACTTGATCATATGCCACGGGATTTAATATGGCAACAAGTGAAAGCTATAGGTGGACTTAGGAAGGAAGTCTGGGATAGGCAGAAGCAAGTCCACAGAACAGCTGCTCCTAACAGACTGTACGGCAAGGGAAGACTCCATAGTGTTACACAGCACAGTAGCTATTTCAGGATCCTCACTGCCCTGGGACAAGCAATGCTGTTGCTTATCTCTAGGAAGGCAGATCTGTTTGGTGGTTCATTTTATGTGCTCAATGAGTTAAGTTTTTAAATTGCTGACTCTAAAACTATTTACTATTTAAGTCTGAGCCAGACTTCCAGTGCTTTGGCTTTAGCATTCATTACCCTAGTTGGTAAGAGGCAAGATCACTGCCCAGAAGGGATCCTTGTGAGGTAACGTATTCAGGCAGACCTACCTAGGTCTGCACATGTTACACAGTACCAAAGTTTCTCTATTACTGAAACAGCAGTAAAGAAATTAATAAAAAAAGCCCTTTTAAATGAAGTGGTTTGTTGTGACCAAAGTTCAGCTGTTGACATGTGTAGGCCTGCATTATGGCTTTCCTTGCATCTGTTCTGCGAATGCAAGTCTTACTTCCAGGCTTATATACTTTGTTTCTGTAGACATTTAATAATTAAACTGCCTGCTTTATAAACTAATTTTTCCCTATTCATGGCATCAGAGAAAATTGCATATAATCCGATAACTTATCTTTGTATTTACATACATAAAACAGAACTGCAAAGTTATTGTTTGTAAAATTTAAAAAATGCAAAAACTTTTACTGAAAATTTAAGCAATGAATGGCTTCTTCCATGAAAGGGGAAAGTACTCAGCAGTTCTGAGCCAGAGCAACTATACAATTTCAGTCTTTAAAAAAAAAAAAAAAAACCAAACAAAAAAACCAAAACCATCAAGCACAATTTCCAAGAACCAGACAGAAAAGTTGTTCACCCCTGACCCTTTCTACCATTACACAGGTAGAATGATAAACAGCCTTTCTTTGCCCGCTAAAGTCTTACCTGTGAACAAGGGTCATAAATTTCCAAGTGCATCTGCCTCCCATCCAGGCATAAGTGTTTAGTGTAGATGCATTCTAAAAGACATGTGGTAATCAAATAAAACTGGCATTAGCGTGACTGGGGGGTGGTGGTAACAAGAAATGGTGGCAAAGGTGAGATTCACTAATACTGAGAGACATGTAGTTCCTTGGGTGTTGTTTGGTTTGGGTTTTTGACACACATTGGAAACAAGCTTACTTCATTTTGAGATACATAAGCTCCCCAGACTTTTTAGGCTGACCAACACCCCTTCAGTGTGGTGTTTCAATGAAAGTGTTGCTGGGGTGAATACTTTCAGACCCTAGTTTTCCTCTTCATAACGGAGGCAAAGGGGATGCACAGCACTCGGAACCAGGTAAACGCTGATGACTAGTCAGCTTGCTATGGTTCAGGATTATGAAAGCAGCAAGTCAGCTTATGTGTAAATTCTGATTCTACAAAAAAGCCACCATTTCTGTAGTGTGTGTTTATCATGAAATCTGGTGATTTAAGAGTTCTCAGCAAAGCTAGACAGCATTAGATCAATAGTATTTACAGAATTGCATGCCTAAACTAGATCCTAAAATGTTTCCATAATGTCAGTTCTCTGGTTTAGGACTCCACCAGCACTAGCAACTGGGGCAACTCTAGCGCAGACAAACCATCACTATTATTTTAATCAGCGAGTTGCTCTAAGTGTAAACAACTTGTGTTCACAGCACTAGTCACCAATAAGCTGCCTACAGTACAATTCCTCAGAGTGACTGAACTACAAGGACAACAACTGGTGTTGGTACTACTGAAGATACACTTCAAACTGTGTGTAGTGAGGACATAGATAAGGGCTGTGGTTTCTGAGACTAAGCAGTTTCAGTTCAGCACCATGTTTATCTTAAGCATTCCTCATGCATGTCTTAAGAGTTCATCTGATGATGAAATATCAGTCCCAAGCATCCTAAGGTATCAAGTCTGTAGCCCCTTGGTGGTTTTTGTAATTAAACAAATTTTAAGTTAATACTTTGATTCCATGAAAAGTGTTCTAGGATGATCTTGTATTTCATCACCCCTACTCCCACTTTTCCCCTCCTCCATCCTCTATAATTAAACTTATCTTCAAACAAACATTTCTTTAAAAATGAAAGTGTTTGGGAGGGTTGACATGCCTTTTCCAATACTTTCAGTATTGCAGGGTCAGAACAAGGAAAGCTGTTTTTAGCTGTAGCTGGCTTAAAACACACACAGAGTGCACTACATAACTTACACTTGACAGCTTAGATTTAGATAAGCCATCTAAGACACAAACTATCTTTCCAGTCAGCGCTTGTATAGCAGTAACTTTGGTAAAGCATTTCTGTGCAACTGTAACTACTTCCAGAGTAAGTTCATTTGGATATATTCAGTGCAATTCAGCTCAGTGCTACAATTTTCAATCTTTATTTGTGGATAATAGAATACTATTCTGATTTGCTAAAAAATGTTTTGGAGAAATTCCTTTGCCATCAACCTTCCATTCCCTGCTAAAGCAATCTCCTTTCCTTCTTAACTTTTGGGACTCTTTGCACCCCTCAGCTGCAGTGGCACACTTTCAAAGGTGCTTGCGTATCAGTTAAATACTGCCACCACCCAGGATGTGAAAGTTCAGGTCCTGCTTTGTCATCTTCCAAGACCTTAGAAGTGTCTTAAGGATCAACACACGTGTTCTGGCACAAGCAAGAAACTCTATCCTCAACGCGACCAGGCTTTCCACAAAGCTATCAAATCAGCGCATTCCTGCAAAAGCAGGGAGCTTTGCATCCTGCTTTGATTAACCAGTAGTGCCTGATAAACAATCTGTTTCACCTCTCCTCTAGAGCTGAGGGGAAGATATTAAATAAAACAGGTGTTGAGGGTGGTTGCTGGGGTTTTTCAAGTTTATTTCTTTACTGTCTTCTTTATCTCTCCTCTGATTGAGTTTACTATAATCTACCCGTGCCTGGCACTTGCAGCCCAGTTATCTTTCCTTCTCAAGTCCCTTCACAGCTGCTTTGTGAGGAGCACTTCGCCAGCCCCTGTGCCCAAGCTGGAGTTTGAAGTGATCCCTCCACAGATACACACAGCTTGCTTTTCCAACCCCTCATCTTCAAAGCTTATATTTAATCCGGGACCTTGGCTGATAAGCAAAGCGAAAAAAACTTCAGTCTCTCAGAAAAGTTCCGCGAACCGGCTTTTTTGCCCCATTTCTGGTTGGAATAAACGTTTGAAGAGCCGCATCTGGGGCTCCTCAGGGAGCTAGCCCCGAGTGGAGGCCCCGCACGCCGCCCACCCCCTCAGGCCTCCCGGCGGGCCCGCTCCCGCCGCCCCGCTCCCCTCCAGCCCTCCCCGGGGCCGGGCCCGCACCCACCGCCGCCCCCTCCCCGTACCCGCGGCTCTCACCGGCGTTGGAGGCGTACTCCCCGATGAACCGCCGCGTCAGGAACCGCACCGCCAGCGCTGCGGGAGGGAAGCAGACGCCAGGGTTAGTGGGGTCCCGCCTCCCCACCGCCCTCCCTACTAAATCTGGGGCTGTGGGTTACCATTGCCAGGCCTCCCCGTTCTTACCCGACTTGCCGGCTCCGCTCCCACCCAGCACGGCCAGCTTCACCTCAGTCATGCCGCCGCCAAGCCCTACCCCTCCGCCTCCATTTCTTTATAGCCGCCGGGGCCAGCGGCCCCTCCGGCGACACCGCCCAGCAGCCCGCCTCCCTCCCGGCGGCTTTCCCCGCCCCGCCGGCGAGGCCGGTAGGTACGGAGTTCACTGCAGGGGGGCTGGTAGTTTTCATCTTCTCTGACAGGGGTCCTCCTCCTCTCCCTCCCCCTCTCGCCCATCCCCACCTTCCTCCTCCTTCTCCTTTTCCTCCTCCTCTTTCTTCTTCCTTCCACCGCGGAAACTTTCCTTGGGCGGCCTGGGCCCCTCCCGGCCCGGCGCCTCAGCTCCTCAGGGGGGCCGGCGGGCCCGTCCCTCGGCCCCATACCTTGGGCCTTGCAGTAGGCGAAGGGGTTAGAAATCAAGGAGGGGAAAGGGAAAAAGAAGGGGTATAGGTGGGGGTGAGGGGATAAAGAGAGAAAGGAAAGGTGTTCTCCGGCTGGTGTGTGGGTGTTTGTTTATTTTTGCTGGAAGTTTGTTTGTAAGCTGTCATGCAGGAATGTTGAGAGTGAAGAAGCTAAAGCGATTCTTTCTTGTTTTGTTTTTATTTTAAATGCTTCCGAGGTAACTTGCGAAAAGTGTTTTGTGCTTCTCTGGTGTTCTCCGCCCCGGGTTTCCAAACTTTCATCACTCGCTAAGCCTCTGGTCTTGCGAAAAAAACTTTGGTGGGTGTGCCTTTTTACATCTGTGGGTATTTTTGTTGAGTTTAAATTTAAAGTTATGTGGTGGACAGTGCATAGCTGAGCCTTACAACAGTCGTCTGAAGCAGGCAAACACAACAGATGTGCAAGGTGAGGCACAAAGGGCTAAACCCATAGAAGAGACACCCTGCATCTGCTGTACATCTGGTTTCGTTATGAGGCTCCTTGGGCACTCCGTAATGATTATTTAGCTCTGAAAGTACATAAAATACTTGGGTGTGTAGTCCACTGATGAATAGGAGACTGCCTCAGCATCCAGGTTACAGAATCACAGAATTTTCGTGGTTGGAAGGGATCTCTGAGATCATCGAGTCCAACCATATGCACAGCAAAACCAAAACAAAACAACAAAAAAAGTGAACCCCACAAAACAGATCACCCAACCCAACAATCTTGGGCACTAGAATGTACCCTGAAGTTCCACAGCTATGTGTTTCTTAAATACCTCCAGGCATCATGACTGCGCCACCTCCCTGGGCAGGCTGTTCCAGTGCCTGACCACCTTCTCAGTGAGGTAATTCTTCCTAATATCTAATCGAAACCTCCCCTGCTGCAACTTCAAACCAGTTCCTCTGGTCCTACATTATTCACTAGGGAGAAGAGGCCAACACCCACCTCTCTATGCTTATTCTGTTCATGTTTATTTTATTCGGTTTATATAACTTGAATATATTTATTTATTCTGATACTTTTGCTCTCTTCTGATGAAGCTGTTGTGCATTATGTAAATGCTTCAATAAAGCACTGCTTCAGTTTGCTTGCTAGTGGGTATTACAGATACAGCCAATTTACATGAGCTCAAGAAAAGAGGCAGACAATGTATTTGAACATATGTTTGTTACAGATGAAGGAAATGCTTAGTGGAAGAAAGTGTATTTAAGAATAAACATGCAGATACAACTTGGCTCCAAAGTACCTGACTTACAAGTTGCTTGGCTGGAGATGTTTTCAGGCGATACCCCTGTCTTGCTCTGTGGGGAGTTTTTTGGTAGTTTTCTGCTATTGCTTACTCACAAGATAAAAGTTATTGCCTAAAAAGAACTTTGGTCTGACCCTTTATGGCTATTTTACTGTTTGTTTTTGAAATAGTAGAGTGCCAGCATCACTAGGGTGCAGTCAGTATTGGTATAACTGGCACTACTTAGTATTTTACTATTTTGTATACGTTGCACATATACAGACCACTGCAACAGGAAAGTCTAAAACTGATTATCAACATGCGCGCATTGTCAAGGATGCAACTTTTGCAGGCAATTTAAATAAATGATTCTGATGTTCCTTTTAAGCAGAGGTGTGAGGTTTGAACCTGGGTTTCTCACAGCTTGGGAGTGTGCTTTAGTTTCTGTTGAAGTATGCACAGATTATCATTATGCCTTGGAAAGGCTGATTCACCCAGCTTTAACGCCTACAAACGCTCATGGTACAGGAGAACAGAGGTTAACTCCTAAGAAGCAGCGTGCTCAGGATGCATTCCTCAGGTTGGCTTTTTCTCCTCCCTTATTTTTCTTACTCTTTGCTCATTCATAGCAATGGAGGCTTATTATAGTCCTGTCACTCATTCCTGCCCCTGTGGCAGGGTAGGCCAGCACAGCTCTTTGTGCAAGTGTGTTGTGAAACTGAACGGAGAAGTGATCACATTGCTTCAGCTCAGTAAGTTCTGTGATAGTGGAGTTTTCCCAATGACTGAGGCAAGTCTGGAGGCTGTTTCAGACGAGCAAGTGCAAGTGAAATCAGAAGGTGAGAGACTTTACTGTACAGGAAGATTAGGCATCAATATTAAGGATGTAGAATGTCATTCAAAATCAAATGCTGCAGTACTGAATGAAAATTGTCCAAACTTTTATTTTATACCCTTGGCAAAGTGAAAAGGCAAAGTGAAAAACAGAGTAAAGCTCTCCTGTTCCCGTTTCTGGAACTGAACAACATGAACGCTTACTTCTCTCACCTAGACAACAGATTAGGGTGTTGCCCATGTTAAAGAATATAATGCCTAGAACTTTTACTTATTTTAGTAGTACCAAAAAGTTTTTTTAAGAAAACTGAGGCAGTTGTTGTGCATATTCTGTGTGAAAATTCCTTAAAACATTGGAGAAATTAGGTTTTAACTGAAGATTAAACAACGTGGACATCTGTCTTTCTCCATCTGTTGCTTCCCAGAAGTAAATGGAATTGAGAAAATTTATAATAGAAGGAATTCCAGAATATGCACTCCAAAATAGTTCATTTCAATCTTACTCATGAACTTTATCAATTTTCTGCTATTACTGATGCATTTGCGTTTTACAAGTGTATATACAGAGACCTTTTTTTATTTCTTAATGCATGGAGGGCAAATCTCAAATTTCTTTTACATGGACACACAAAACTCAGCTGGTAAAGGTAAAGTTGCACTCTCATCTAAACAATGCCATTTTCGACAATCCAAGTGCAAAGAGCACTTTTATTGATGAGTTTATTGAAACACTTTGAATAACCGTAAACTTGAAGGAAAGTACTGTTTGTTAGAAGAAATATTACAAAGTAAGTTTACATTTTTTTATGAATTATTTGGCCTTTTATACACAAAAGCTTTTTACCTTTTATATACAAAAGCTTGTGGTTGTGGTTGAAGAGTGTGGCAGATGCAGTAGTAATGCGTCTTTAAATTGCCTCTGCTACTTGCTTGCTTTCAGTGCCACTGTCCTTACCTGTAACGTGTACAATTGTCTGTTTCAGTTCCTTCTGTGCTGGCCATCCCTCCATACTAGAATGGTTTCATGGTTTTGATTTCATTACCAGTGGGTACAAATGTCTGTGCATAGAAAACCTTTCATCTCTCCAGAAAGCAGAAGCTCATGTGTCGTTTTCAGGCCTGGTGGTCAAAAATCAGTCAGCTCTATGCTGTTCGCATTAGGAGTGAGTAAACTTTCTTTACACGTGTAAAGATCTGCTATGAAGATAGTAGGCTTCTGATAGATATGATGGAAAGAAATTATTAAGCAGATAGATGACTTTTGCAGCAAACATGAAGTTTTCACAATTCTGCAGATGACTGGTTAGATGAGGTTGCTTTCGTTTTTATTCCCACTTTTGTAGATTAGGACTTCTGTGGCTTGATGCCACACCTCTAGGAGTCAAAACTGCTTCTGGAGCAAATTAAAACCAGAAAAAAACCACGTTGTATTCCTTTTTAGCTTTTATCATGCAATTTAGCTGCTGGAAACAAGGCAGAATTGAGAGTATATGGCTATATGTACTCTGTATACAGATGTAATGCTTTGATCCAAAACTCCCAAGTAGAAACCACTGGCTGAAGCAGATGCAGCTGTTTGCTCTGCTTCATGAGGTCTGCATCTCTGCGGGATTAGTCCTTTTTTCTTGGCTTATGGAGTAACCTTTTGCAGAGAAGATCTTTCTTTTAATGTCCACTTTCCACTAAATCCTCGGGAAGCACACTGTAAATTTTACATCTGCTACTCTAACTGCTTCCATACCACATGAGTTTGCCAACAAGAGGTCTAAAATCACAACAAAATCAAGAAAACTAGAAGAACAGGATTTTCAACTAAATGTGATGTTTTCATTGTCTATAAACTTGGACACATGCCTCAGTAGGATACTCAAAGGTATTTACACATGACAGAAAGAAGACATGATACAGCATAATCCCATTTTGTGTTCTCTTTAAACGGTCTAGTGGAAAAGACAAAACCTGCCATTTTCCCTGCTCTTGGAAGCAAGTTGATATATTCAGTGATTGAAAATTTCTTGCTAGCCATGAGAAAGTGTTGGGCTTTTTTTAGCAGAAATTAGAAATTTGATCTATGATAAAGTACCATTAGCACTCAAGAAAAGTCACATTGGACAAAACTTTGTAGTTTCTCACACATTTCTCACGGTCTGAAAGTGCACATCCCTCATGGCATCATGAAGGATTTTGCAGTCTCATGATGTGCCTCTTAGCTGGTAGCCCTTAGGAGTAACAACAGGGTTAGTTCGGTTACAGCCTCCGTTACCTTACGCCCAGCTACAGCACTGCACACACATGATCAAACCCTAATAGGACTCTGTTCCCGAACAGAGTTTGGACACCACATGAGAATAGCTTATTAGTGAGAACAGTTCATGGTCAGTGTTGTGGGAATGAAATCTGAAGCATCTAGACCTAAAATTTGATAGTATGTATCATCTATTGTTGATATAAATACACGTCTTTCCTTCATAGCGTCATGAGCATAGTATGCTCAGGATCTTTAAAAAACTGGGTTTGGGGATTCTTGGGTAAATGTTGTACTTCGGGTTGTGAGAGTCCCACACCAATGTTAAATTGCTGCAAGATAAGCTATCAAATTGATTTTCAGTTTGTTACTTCACGTAATTAAGTACATAAACCATCTATTTATTTAATATCTGTTCTGCACAAACTTTGGGACACAGATTATCTCTTGAACGTATAACTATGCAGAGACTAGCACATGATAAAGACCTCTACATTTCACTGTAATGAAAATATTAAAGCATAAAAATAGTGTCATCATATGTCTTGGACTGCCATATGGAAGCTTCAAAAAATACTTCATGAATAATTAAGGTGTTAATGATAAGAGGCAGGGGATTTAAAATGGTATATATCTTCCTTATATATAATTATCATAAATTCTAATTTTAGGCAGAGTTTTGCTCTGCTTGAGTTTCCTATAAGAGACTTTTCCCAGAAACCAGAAATCTTTTTCTGTGTGGTTAAACATTCAACTTAATTCAAGTTCAGCAAAATCTGAGTTGCAAGGCTAAATGCTTGCAGAAAATACTTATACTCAAATCTCAATATAAAGATTGCACATTTTTAGTTTTAGTGCCTAGGGGACTGTTATCTCAAATTTTGTAGTTCTATTTTTAACAAAAATACAAAACACATCTTTAAGTATGGTCTGTATTAGAATTTAATTTCTGACATTTACATTCACAGATTAAACACAGTATACAGAAGAAGTTATTCATAATCTCAGAAGAAGTAAAGAAAAAGTTGACATCTGTTTCTGTAATGGAACTGGCCAGAAAACAATATTGCTTGTTCAAATAATTCAAGGTGTTGATGATTTCTCCCCCCTTCCAGCATTGGAAGAGAAATAGTTATTTTCCAGGTATACTTTGCAAGAGTTTTAAAATAAGACAGGGAGTATCATCCTAGAGTAGCTAAATAATCTTGTCATTGAGGAGTAGTTTGAGGTGTAAAAAAGCCAGGCTGAAGTCACTGTCCTGAATCAGAACAAGGATTTAAAATTCTATCTCCTACCTCCCACGTGACTGCAGTGCTCTCAGGGAATGAAAACAGTTTTTTATTGTCTATCACTGATCTATTTATACAAGAAGGTTTTTTTTTAAAAAAAAGGCTATAGTAAAAAAAATAATTGTAAGAAGGCCTCACATTCCAGGCAAGAATAACCTTTGCAACCAGGTTATTGGGTGCATTGATTTTTATTATGTTTTCTCCACTTAAATTTTCATATTTGATTTGAAAATAATTTTGACCAGAGGAAATTGTTCTTGTAAAACTATTTCTGGTTCTTAATGCTCTGATTAAGATTCTAAAATACTTGCCATTGCTTGCACTTACAGACTAAAGTAAAAGAGAAGCATTGGAATTTTGTTGTTTGTGTGGAGAATATTCAGCAGTGGAAATATTTCATTCAAATTCTCATTCACAGTCAAAATTACAGAAAATCTGTCTTGTTTTTCCTTATGAGTCTGGACGTAAGGGTCAGAAAGCTTATTAAAAAAAACTCAGGATGATCATTGTTGATTATCAAGGGGTGATTCCACTGATAGACAGTGGAGTGTTCTGGCTAGAATGACATCCAAGATTAGCCTCATGTACCTTCGTGGTTTCTATTGTTCTGCCTGTTTGGATGTTCACATATTAAAAATAAAAAATAGTGAGCTGTTAAAAAAATACGTAGCAAGAAAGTATTTATACCATTTCCATCAACTGGAGACAAAAAGTCATGAACTTGCATCCTAAGAGCAATTAAGAATTGACTACGTTCAGGAAGAAAAGAAAAAAAAAAGACAGTCACCACTTTGTTTAACTAATAGATTATTTTTTTTAGTTCCTTAGAAAAAAACAAGTTATTTCGCGATGTGAAGAGGATTTAGAATATTAGAAAAGCAATCCAACCAGTTGGATTATATTACTTTCCCCACAATCTAGTAATATATCCCATATACGAAGATTGCGGAAGCTGCAACTAATTTATTTTCCCAAAAATATGTGAAAGAAATAGGGCCCTGGAAGCAGATGATACAAGCACAACATTAGATTACAAGTTTTCATTGACAATGAAGTAGGAAAAACAGACCACAATTAACTCTGAAGTTGATTGGAGAACCAGTCACTACCAAAACTGAAAGTGACACATAGCCTATTTCTGCCTTGATGGCAAATGGTTTTTAGTGGTCTTTGATGTTTGTTCAGTTTACGTTGTGATGAAACTCCTATTGAGAATTCTCAAGTAAGTTACAGGGAGATAAACTACTGTTGGAATTTATAGCATTTTAATCATTCTGCAAGAAAATGCCAACACGTATGTTCTTATCACAAGTAAATGTGTGAGATATGTTGATCTGCAATGGAAGAAAGGTCTTTCTGTGTGGTACTTAAGATGTTAGCATTGAGCTATAATATCTTACCCTCTGCTTGGGGCCCTTCAAGTTTAATGTCAGCTCTTCCAGTAATCAGGAGAGGCTTGAGGTTCCTTCCATCATTTTAGAGATAAAGGAAGACTCCAGCTGAGCATCTTCCTTGTCACCTGCAATTCTCCCAACTCTCAAAATCACATCTTCTGCATTTTTTGATTATAGATATATTCTTGCAAAGTCTGTGTGTTTGAACAGTATATGTGAGGCAGAGGATGGATTATTTTTTTTCCCAGTGAGGTTTATCTCTATAAATCCATGACTTGAATCATTATGGGATGTGAGAAGGAGCAACACTTCTTTCTTTTTAAGGGTTTTATGTTTTCTTATTTTATATTTGTTAGTGTTTGCCTGTGTTATATGTAGTATAATGTTTGTCTATGAGTTAGAGGGCACATCGTACTAGTACCTTTTAGATAAGATTTTTATTAGATCACAACATAAATAAGCTAAACTCCTAGTTTCTTCTACATTGGTACTGTGAAGTTCAGAATGCTTTCAAGCTGAAGTTGTGTTATGTCCAATGTGTGTTAGAGGAATAAAGTAAAAAATTTAAACGGTCAGTGCTTATTCATAACTTCTTAATCTATGGAAGGTGTTCAGTTTCCAAATACAGTGTGCTAAATGTACCAGAATCTAAACGTTGCAGAAAACTAGAGAGTTGCTTTTGGCTTTGCGGTTGCTGTGGTTTGGATCAGGAAAACATTCAAGAGAAGATTCAGTGTTCCTCTTAAAATGACAGAAGAAGATAGTTTGCATCCAGCTCTCCCACTATTCCTTCCTGTGGACTTTTGTGGCTTCCATAGCATCTTACGGTCTTGTGGCTCCTTGATTCAATGGATCAGCTTGCTGATCTGATATAAAAATAAATTTCAAAAAATGTTATTCCATTTTGTTTTGGATCAATAAACTGACTGGACTCAATACTGGTTCATAAACAGTGGTATAGAGAACAATGTGGGAATATGGAGGATGTAGCTGTGAACAGGATGGAGAGTGCGGCTGCTATTTTCAGAAGTAGACTGAAGCTGAAACAGCTTAAGCAGCATCAGGCAAATATTAGATAAGCAAGTCTGTGGGACCAGCTGGTCTACATCCCAGGATGCTGAGACAGCTTTCTGTCTTCTTTGAAAGGTCATGGAGATTGCCATGTCTTTGATGATTGCACCCATCTTCAAGAAAAACACAGAAGGGTCAGTACAAGAAGCTGTAGATCAGTCAACCTCACTTTGCTTCTTGGGAAGACTGTGGAGAGAGTTCACTTGGGAGTTGTTTGTGAGCTCATGAAGAGGAGGAAGATGATTGGGAATAGGCAACATGGACATCAAAGGTACCATGGTTTACGAAAGGTAATTCACCTCTGACCAGCCTGCCTGCCTTCTGTTATAAAATACCTGGCTATGTGAATAAGGGGAGAGTAGTTGATGTCATTGCTTCAACTTAGCAAGGTCTGCAGTGCTTTCTCCCACAGCATTCTTCCATCCATGCTGGGACAAGATGGTCTGGGTAGGTGGGCAACTAGATGGGTAAAAAACAGGTTAGATGGTGGAGCTGAGAGGTTAGTGGTTAATAGGTTATGATCTACCTAGAGGCCAGTAGCAAGTGGTGTCCCACAGGGGGCTGAGTTGAGACCTGTCCATGACCTGGAGGTGACAGCTTGCTCTCTTGTATAATTTTCAGATGGTGCTAAATTGGATGTACCAGTTGATACACTCAAGTGCAAAGCTACCCTAAGGGGCACCCGGAAAGCCAGAGGAGTGAACTGGTAACAACCTCATGAAATTCAACAGGACCAAAGGCAGAGCCCTGCTTCGGGGAGCCCTGGCGGCCCCTCTCCTGCTGTAAGAATGCTGACTAACTGGAACAAGTTCAGCAGAAAACCATCAAGATGGCAAGGGGCCCTGTGGGGAGAGGGACCAAACAGCTGCCCAGTAGCTATGAGGAGCTTATCAGGAAGTTGAAGCCAGGGTCTTCACAGTGGTGCATGGTGGCAGGACAAGAAACAGCATACTTGAATTGAAAAAGGAGTTTCAGATTGGATATAAGGAAAGTATTTTCTGCCATGAAAACAGTGAGTCAGTGTTTTCATGTCCATCCTCATAGACAAACTGATGAAGTATAGGCTTGATAAATGGCTAGTGAAGGTGAACTGAAAACTGGCTGACCTCTGGGGCTCAAAGTGTTATGATCAGTGTCACAGAGTGTAGCAGAAGCCCAGTCACTAGTAGTGTACCCGAATGGCAAATAATGAAGCCAGTATTGTTCACTGTCTTCTTTAACAGCCTGGACAATGTGCCACTGTCTTGCTGTGCCCTCAGCACGTTTGCAGATTGTAAAAAACTGGGGCAAGTTGTTGATACACTACACAGTTGTCCTGCTATTCGGGGGGACCTGGACAGGCTGGAAAAATGGGGCAGTCGGAATCTCATGAAGTTCAACGAAGAGACAAGCCAAATCCTGCACCGAGCACATAATATACCCATGCAGCAATGTATGGTTGGATGACCAGCTGCAAGGTCACTTTACAGGAGAAGTACTGGGATCCTGGTAGACAAAGGTTGAACATGAGCCCCCAATGAGTCGTTGTGGCAAAGAAATCCAACAGCATCCTGGGTTGCATTATGAAGAGATCCTATAAGCACTGGGTGGGAGGTTGTAAAAACAGTGGAGCCAGAGCATTGTCAGTGGTATACAGTGGTGGGAAAAGAAGGCAATGGACACAAACTGAAGTATGGGAAATTCCATTTAAACACAAGAAAAAACTTTTTTACTATGATGGCAATTGAATTCTAGACCAGGTTTCCTGGAAAGATTATAGAGTCTCCATCCTTAAGAGTATTAAAACCTCAGCTGGACGGAATCCTGAACAACCTGCTCTAGCTGACGCTGCCTTGAGCAGGGGAGTTGGACTGGACAAGCTCCAAATGTTCCTTCCAACAGCTCCTGGGATTTCCAGGGAACTATCAGTTTCTTCAGTTATTCTATAATTCTAATAGACTTGTGTTTAAGTAAAGTATTTTGATAGTTAAAAGATGACAAATGCAAAGGAAGTGCTCTGTTACTTATGGTACATGAACTCAGTTGACCTGCTTGCTTTTCAATTTGAGACTGCTTTTAGGAATTTATTTTTGTAATGTAATGCTGTGTCTGTGTATAGAACTGTAACATCTAGTAAGAGAGCTTCCTGCCCTTTAGATCTAAACTGTAAAAGAAAAATTGTTATGAATCGGAGCACAGGATGGATAGTTTCACTCTTTTTTTGTGTAATATCATGGTACCTGGAATTCTAAAACTACAAGAGTTTTTGAAGAGAAATGGTAATATTTGTATTAGTAGCAATATCCAGTCTTAAAGAAACATATTTTTATTTGATGGTAAACTTAGCTGAATGTCCTTTTAAGTTCATTCCCATTGCAATTATGATTGAGCCACAAAAAACCCATCGTTAAAAGACCTTGGAAGTTCTTTACTCTTATTGCAAGATGTAATTAATATAAAAAGGTTCTGGGCGTTCCAAAATCTATCAGCCAGAATAGTGAAGTCATAATACAGCTATGTGATTTTGCTTACACTTTCTGATAGGCTTGTGCACCTTTAAAATAGTCCCAGAGAATTTGCAAGTAGACTTTAGTTAGAGTCATTTATTAGTGTATTGTTGTCATTCTAGCTGGAACACTCCAGTGGCTCTCAGTAGAATTGTCCTTAGAAAACTAGCAGTTAGTACTCCAACTATTTTTTTAATAAGCATTCTGACACTAAAGCCTCCAGCTTGGTTTAAATTTTATGGTTTGGTTTGGTTTTTTTTATGAAATGCATTATATTTTAATTTAATACTACTTAATGTTTTACTAAATATAGTTTAATCAGAATAAGATTCTTATAGTCTAAAATAAAGGTTCTACTGCAGATAAAAATGTCTGCAGACGGAGTTCTACTGCAGATAAAAATGGCAACAAGTAGTTATTTTGGTTATGGTTTGTGTATAGATGAAAACTCAGACTCTGAAGTTATTTTTATGATCCAAGTTACTATTAATAATTATATTATTTATGTATCTTTGAAATTTTTCTCTGTTTGGGCAATGGAAATTGTTACAGTGTAGTAGGGCCAGTTTCTCACTAGGGGTTTTGTTTTGTTTGTTGCAGTAGAGAATGCAACCATTTCTGGGCTAGAGCTATTAATTTAGGCAATTATTGCCATTGGAATTAAAACAAAAGCCATGGAATATTTTTCTTGGTCTGAAATTTAGTAGGAGCTGGTCTGACTCAAAACGGACTTCCTAGTGCCATGTTAAAAGTGGATCTTGTTGCTAAGATCTGAAAAGGACCTGTTTTCATTAAAACGTACTGAGCTGTAATGTGCTGAAAAACACTTTTCTTTTTTTTTTTTTTCATAGCATAGGAGATCTTATATCTTTCTGGCTTAGAAATGAAAAGTGGAAAACACAGCATGTTCACAGAAAGCTTTTGAGTTTGGGTTGCAGTTTTTTGTTGTAGGTTTGTTTTTTTTTTTCCTTTTTCTTGAGGGCAATGTGTAAATTTATTACTGAACTGTTCTTTGGACTTTATTTGACTGTGAGAAGTTCTTGCACATAGGCTCTCATGAGAAATTTAAAAATTACTTTATTCTCATGCATATAGTGAGGATAATAGTAGTTAAAAAAGAAACCAAAAAACATTCAAAAGTAGCTGTGTGATTGCAAAATTCAGGAACAGGAGAAAGCCCCAGGTATATATCACTACTGAGCGTATTACAGAAGCACTGATGGAGCTTATGACTGTGAGGAAAAAGTACCTCAGGATTTAACATCTGAATCTTGAATTGTTCTAGGTGATTTGTGTGCCCACAGCTGTTGACTGCGTATCTGAACAAAGCAGGAGGGAAAAGAAGAATAGAAACACATTCATCAGCAGGTATCTGCACCATCTAAATACCCAGTTATAGCCAGTTTGTTTCATACTTAATTTGATGGGGTTTTTAATTAGCTCAGTTTCTATATGAAGCTTTAATTACTGTATAGAAAACTGTAACTGCTCAGAACCGCTGATATAGTGATGACAGCTCAGTGTGATGGGGGGGAAAAATCTCTTTATTTGTGATAGAGCTAGACAGTATCAAAGAGTTGTACAAAAAATGCAACGACCAGACTGTTACTGAATGAATTTGCAAGAGCAGACAAACCAAATGGGTGTAAAGAAGTCCATTTTAGCCTGTTATGGCTGGGGACAACTTTTTGTGGTGGAATGTTGCAGTGAAGAGCATAAATTTTTACTTCACAAATTCTATAGGAATTAGTTACATCTTTGTCTTTTTGTTCTCTTTCCCTTTTGAGGCCTGCTGGTATCCCCCAATCAGTCATTGCCCAAAGGGCAATGAAATACAAGAGTTTTAGTGGTCTTGTAACTTGATGATTTGCATTACAATGTTGGTGCTCCATTTCAAGGGCTCAAGGTTTTTCAGTGTAACTGAGGAGCACAGGGGAGTTGTCTGAGTTTTGCAAGCAAAGAGGGTTGTGACTGTGTCTGCTAACTACAGGGGTGGTAAGGAGTAGGGGGAGAGCACAGATGAGCATCCTGATAATCCAACAATGATGCTGCCAGAAATTATCAAATCAGGAGGAAAATCAAAACCACTCCCTTGCAATTCATTGCTTGCTGTGCATCACAAGTAGCAAAAGCAAGTTATCAGCCAAAAGGACCATGGAACATCTAGGAAATTACTTAGGTTTAGAAATAGTTAATGCAACATTATCTGCTAGACAGAAAAAGTACAGCAACTGACTTTTCCATGCACTTATTTATGCAAGTTTCTTTATTTTCACAAAGTAACCTAAATAACTTATCTTCTCAATTTTACATGTCTGATTTTTTTCTTAAAGGAAATACTGGTAACTCACATTTTGGTTCACATGGAAACAGCCAAGCTCCCTGCAGCCCATCCATCATGACCTTAATGTGTCAGCAGTCAGAAGACTACTACCTCACCTTCTAGAAGGCAGATGGAGTGGCGTTTTGTGATTACTTCACAGGAATGGTATGAAAGAGGGTCGCACTGCTCCATCACTGAACAGGCTTGGGCATGTGACTGTTCCGGACTGGCCTCAGCAATATCTACTGCGTCGCTTCTCCCACAGCCTCGGGTTCTGATTGCCCAGAATGTGCAGGTCAGTGTAGATTCATCACATCTTATAAAATGCAGCCTTAGTCTGGGAGTTGTGCTTCCCTGCTAGATATAGTTAAGAATCAAAGATTTTCTACCTAATTACAACACTGATGTTCAGGTTCCATCTGAGGTAGAGTAGGTTTTGTTTTCTATCATGTCTTTAGCTTGGTTTATATGGTTAAAAAAAATAAATTGTAAAGACTTCTGTTTGTTGAACAGAAAACAAATAGATGTCAGTCTCTAGTGATGTGAGTTGGGTCAATGGGGATATTTTTTGCCTGTCTAAATCATACTGAGATTTTTTATGATCATTTTGTGTGTCATAAGACCATCATTTATAAGATAAGTGCTATCAAGAGCCTTATCCTGTTACTGTTGAAGTCAATGGGTGTTTTTGCTATTGCTTTTCAACAGTAGTAGGATTGATGACTGAAAGTGAGCAGCTGCTGAAAGGTTAGTTTTAAAGCAGAATTGTGGTCAGAAAAGCAAAGTGACCCTGTCAAGCTGACATGCTGGGAGTGCTACATTTGTTTTTTCTCAGTGACTTCCAGAAGAATCTGCTTGGTTTACAAGTCAAACATTTTTTATTGACTTCTGGAACTGCAAAGTCAGCCTCAGTCTGAAAAATCAAAACTGTTACTTCTGCTTTAGTCCACAGAAGATTTTGCATTTAGAACTTACTGACATGTCTCTGATGCATGGCTGATTTCAGCCTGCCTTTCTATGCCTGTCCTAGTTCTGGAAGGCGAAACCTGCCACAGTAAAAATTTATTTGTTAGGAAAGTAAACAGATATGACTTGCAGAGATAAGGAGATATAGTGGGGAAATAAGGGCCATTTTTATTTCTTTCTTCTGGTTACACCTACACTTTAATCCTTAACTTCTGCCATGATAACAATTTAATGGTTTTGTATTGCTTTAGTCTGGGACTACAGAGTCTAAACAGTCTTCATTGTAAAATATATTTTACAAAAGTGCTTTAGTTTTATGACAAATGGAATGATTTCAAGAGCAGTTTAAGACTTCAGAAACTACACCTGAGAGAGGTGACTCCTCCCAGGTCATGCATTTCCTTGTTTATTCTCAGGGGTTCACTGGGTTACACAGGGATAGGGATTGGAGAACTAATTCATATTATTATTTAAAAGCCTTTAGCATGATATAATCACAAGAGGGGCTTCATCAGATGCTAGCCTGTGGTGTCTGTGCCTTAATCTGACCCTGACCTCAGAATCTTGACTCCTCAGGCAGCACATATATCATCTGATCTTGAACTGCTTGTTTGATTAATATACTGTATTTAAGATGTATGCTCAGTGCTAAAGTTAAGGCCAAAGACCTTCCCTTCCATCGTAAGTGCACCAAGGTCAACCAGATTTGTTTAAAGCCTCACAGCAATTAAGACAGTCTAGAGCAGAATGTCATCTTTCTAATAAATGGATAAACCAGGACTATTGTTTGAAAGTTAAAAAAGTGAAGTAGCTTTCACTCCATGCCTGTTCTCCAAGTTCCTTTGGATCTTTGTTTTGTCGATTATCACAAGAGCAGTAGTCATACCAGTGCATGAATGTGTGTGTGCGTGCTTGTTTATGATGAAGTGCATATGACAGATGCACATTTTTTAAATGTGCTAATTTCTACAATGCTTTATACCACACGTACTGTGTTGAGTAATGCTTTGTGGAACCTAAGTTCTCTGTCTGAAGTTATAGCTATTTTTAAGGACAGCCAAGTATTACTGATTCTTCTGAAGTGTGAGCATATGCTAATTGAATTCCTTCAATGCTATAAAAACTTGTCAGATTTTTACTGCAAGAGATTTGCTCCTGCTTTCTCTAGGTTTTGGTTTGGTTGTGTTTTTTTTTAATTCCTCAAATTCACCACCAAAAGTATTAGTGAAAGCCTTCATCTCCGAGGGTCATCCTTGCTTCAGTGGGTTGCAAGCTGTTTAGTGAATTTGTTAGTCTATTGCAGGTGAGGCTTTTTTTCAAAATGAGAGTGTGGTGAGACAAGGGAGGAGCTGCCTGTTGATCTTGTTCTGCATCCTTGGTTGCTGGTGAGGCTTTGGAGAGCAGGGCAAAGCAAGGCAAGATTCCTCCTTCCCAGAGAGTGACTAAGCATGCACAGGTGAGAAATGTTTTTGTGAGATGCTCGGTGGTATGATCGATGGGATAGAGGAAGTGAAGAGCAGGTAGAAGGCTGGAGAGTAAAAAACTGAAAAGGGGCAGAAAGATTTTTTCACAAGGGGGCTGCAGCAATGTTTTGGATGTGGTAGAAAGAAAGAGACTTTCGTGTAGATCTGGAGATTTGTTCTAGCCAGCAATATCTAAATGCGAAATAAAGGCTGTTGAAAAACCACCTTTGGAGTGCAGGTTGGTTTCACACCTCTCTGTTTAGTGCCTTACCTTGCAGATAGGAATTTTCTCTTTTGGAGGCTTGGTGGGTTTGTTTTCTTGTTTGTTATTTTGGGTGTTCTCAAGAGCCAGTGTCAGAAACTGGAGGAGTTTAGTGTCTGTTGATGTGTTTGCTTTTAAAAGAAGTTAGGTGATTTGATCTTACTTTTCAAGTTGGTATGGTAGGGTATGTTCACGTGGTGGAATCCTGCTTTCCCTTTGTGGAAAAGTCACGTAGTCTCATCGGGAACTGTGATCTCTTTCCAGTTACGTAAAAAAGCCTGATTGCAAAGATGTAGTAAAAATGGTTCTTACACACATGCAGATCAATGAATCAAATCCATTGATCCATTGTGTTTTACACTATTGTCTTGCTCTGTGTGCATAGCTCAGTTCTGTAGTACAAATAGTGAAGAGTGTTTTCTGGAAGTAGCTGTGTCTTAAAAAAAAAAGTAAAAACAAAGCCAAGAAATAACCCAGCAGAAACAAAAATCCTCTGAAATCCCTCCCCTCCCCGACTTGGGAAAACAAACAAAACCACTAGAGTGTATGGAAGTACTCAAGTTAATGACATATTAACCTCAGCTCTGTCTCTATGCTTTTGCAGTAGTAGAACATCCAAGGGTTACTGTCTTTGGTAAAAGAATCCCTAAATCTTTCAGACAACAGCTAGCTTATGGTTTAGAGAGTCTCGTAACAGAATATTTTTGTGCTTAATCTTACTGGCTCAGATTTTTGTACTTCAAAGACAATGTATAGTTGGTTGTATGTAAGCGAAGATGTTACAGTGGAGGTGTGTTGTACAAAACTTAACATGTGTCTTGTATGCTGTTACAGAAGTGGATAAACTGTGAAGTTGTTTTATGTGATCAGAAAATTTTATGCATTAAGTTGTCCCACAAAAGTCCTTATTTTAACAGTTTTTAACAGCCATTAATCCAGTTATGTTTGCCATGTTCTTATGAATAAAGACAACGAAGACAATATGGTCTCGTAAACTTCCTGCTGAACAGGGATACCACAGCAGTAAACCTGAAGTATCTTCATAGTTTAGGATTGAAGACGGACATCCTCAAGTTTTCTTAAAGTAAGAGAAAGAAGTCAATGCTATTTTGCTCTTCCACGATTGTCATCTCTTGCTAATGATACATATCTACAGAGCTTGGATTTGTGATTGTGGTGTTGCTGATGATAGAAATTCAGATAGAATCACAGAATAGTTAGTGATAGAAGAGACCTTAAGGATGATCTGGTTGCAACCCTCTTGCCATGGGTAGGGACACCTCCTGGTAGATCAGGTTGCTCAAAGCCCCATCTAGCTTGGCATGGGGAATCCACAGCTTCTCTGAGCAACCTGTTCTAGTGCCTCACCACCCTCATTGTGAAAAATTCTCAATATCTGATCTGAATCTATCTTCTTCCAGTTTAATATGGTTACCCCTTATCCTGTCTACTATATTCCTTTATAGAGTCCTTCCCCATCTCTTCTGGATACCCCTTTTAGGTGCCTGAGGGGGCTATAATGTCTACCCGGAGCCGCCTTCAGTGAACAACCTCAGCTCTCTCAGCCTGTCCTCACAGAAGGGGTGCTCCAGCCCTGTGATCGTATTTGTGGCTCTCCTTTGAAACCACTCCAACATGTCCGTATAGTTCTTACATTGAAGACTTCAGAGCTAGACACTCTTTCTAACTTGTGCATTGTAACAGTAATATGCTCTTCCTATACAATGAGGAAATAAGTTTATCCAGTTTCTAGTTTACACCTGATTTAAGTCTTGGCTACCTTCCAAACTCATGTGACTGCCATTAATATACTACAATTTGAGAAAATGTGTATGCAAATAACTATATGGAGTTACGTGGGGGATGAGAAACCGGCTGAGCATGTTTGTACTGCTTTAGTGAAAACTGTGAAGTGAGTGTGAAATGTCGAATACTTAGGGTTTAGATCTGCTTGCATGTCACCCTATTTCCCAGAACATCAAGAATGTGTAGTTCTGCTGGGCTCCTTTTTAAGTTATGAAAGATTACCTTTGTAAAGCTGATGCTGTTTTATACAGGTGCCTAACTAGGCATGTAAAAGCTGAATTTTGCCATCTTGAGAAGAAGGTGCTGTGCTCTCTCCACATGTGCCTCCTTTGTGTGTGATCTTTTAAACTAATTCTTGCCAGTGCACTTAATACAACATGAATGAGTATAAATATTTTAATGTCATGTATTATGGCTATTATGAATACTCATCGATGGAGAGTTATCAATGAGTAGTAATCTTGATACATCAGTCGGCTGTTGGAATACTGACAGATACATTTCTCCTGTGGTTTTTTTTTAAGAGGAATGCGTTAATGTGCATTATCTAAGGTTTTCAATTTTTAGGAACTAAAAATGCATCCAAATGTAGTAGTTTAAGTTATAACAATATAAATTTCAGCTTTTTTTTTGCTTTTACAATGGCTTGTACATCTCATTTCCTTACTATAAAACTGTATAAAGTATCATTGACTTTGAACAAGTTGCGTTTTTCATCCTGTTCTCTGTCATGTTGAGAGGTCTCCATTTCTGTCAAAATCAATTGGATTTGCAGCTCTATATATCAGTTCAGTATCAGTTCTATGAGAGCTTTCATAACTGCAGGGCATGTAAAAACCAGAAGAAAATCCTTTGGTTTGTATAGTCTAATGCAGATACATAGTTTATAAATCATGCTGTAGTCCTGTCAATTTAACACTGTTTACCTGTTCCATTAGGTCCCGTAACTTCTATTAACCTTAGCTTTAGTCAAAGCTATTCGTATCTTCCAGAAAGGCTTTCTACCTCAGGTTTGAGGTGGCCAGAAGTGGAGGTCTTGAATTCTTATGTGGTTAGTTGGTTCCAGTAAATGAATCTCCTTTGCAGTTTTACAATAATAATAATAATTATGCGCTCACTTCAGTCTGAAACTGACCAACTTCAGCTTCCAGATGTCTGTTGTTATGAGGATAATGGGTGCATCTGCATTAGCGTGTCAGTTGAGTTTGGAAATGCTCTTTGAAATAGGTTGTGGTTTGGGGGCTTTTTTTTCATTGTTGTTTGGTTGGTTTGGTTTAAAAAAAAAAAAAAAATCTCCTCTGCCCCTGAGCTGCCATTCGCATCAGAAGTTCCTGGACACAGCAAGCAGATTCCTTTGGAGTGAGCCTCCACCAGCAGATGCATTCCAGGAGCAGGAGCATAGCTAACGTGCTCCTGCTGTGGAGGGCTGTTTGGGGCTGGGAAAGGAGGCTATGGCTGGTCTGAAATATCTCTTCCTTTATCTCCTTTCACCTGCAAGACCATAATGAGTAGTCATCAGGCCCTCAGCACCCAACAGATCTTTTCCGAGTGGGATTGTGCTGCCTTGTTAATGTAAACAAAGCCCTTGTTAAAGGTCAGCTTAGTACACAGTAAATTCTGTCTGTGAAAGTATTTACATAGTGTGTTGTAGCATAGTGATGATGATCTCATGGATGATCTAAAAAGAAAGCAAGCTCTTAAGTCTTTTGCCAAAAGAGTGTTTGGGTTTTTTTTCAGTTCATGGTTCTTCTGAGCAGAATTTTCTGTTTCTTCAAAATTATTTTTAAAAGCCTTTAAATATCTCTGAATTAAAATAAAAGTAAAGTATTTTTAAAAGATCTTTTACAAATATAGTAAGTTCAAAGAGTACTGATCAGAATATGGGATACTGGTTCAAATGTGATGTGGAAGTAAAGGGTATTCAGTTTAAATCATAGAATGCTTTGGATTGGAGGGAACCTTTAAAGGTCATCTAGTCCAACCCCCCTGCAATGAGTGAGGACATCTTCAACTACATCAGGTTGCTCTGGCCTTGAATCTACTCAGGGGTGGGGTACGTTCATATCACCCCCATTGTGAAAAAACTTCTTACTTACACGTAGTCTGAATCCTACTCTTCAGTTTAAAACCCTTGTCCTTTTGCAACAGGATCTGCTAAAAAGTTTGTCCCCATCTGTCCTGTAGACCCCCTTTAAGTACTGAGAGGCTGCAATAAGGTCTCCCCAGTGCCTTCTCTTCCCCAGGCTGAAAAGCCCTGACTGGCTCAGACTGCCCTTGTAGGAGAGGTGCTGCATCCCTCTGATCAGCTTTGTGGCCCTCCTCTGAACTCGCTCCAACAGGTCCATGTCCTTTTTGTGCTGAGGACTCTAAAGCTGGACACAGTACTCCAGGTGGGGTCTCAGGAGAGCAGAACAGAGGGGGAGAATCACCCCCCTGGACCTGCTGGCCATGCTTCTTTTGATGCAACCCAGGATGCAGCTGATCTTCTGGGCTGTGAGCTCACGTTGCTGGCTCATGTCCAGCTTTTGCTTTAGTTGTATAAATCTAGTTGTATAAACCACAACGAAACCAGAGCTACTTTTTTTTTTTTTTTTCCTTAGGTCAATGTAGTCTTAATTTGACAGGAATATAGCTAGTGCCGATTATTTTAGCATTTATTTGTTGACCACTTCTCCTTACTTAGTTCAGGATTGAAATTCAACCAAGCACAGGTGGATATTTTTTATTTTTTTTAGTGCAGGTTTTATACTTGCACCTAGGCTACCCTTTTGGAATATCGGTAGACTTTGTGGTTTCTTCCAGTCATATGCAGTATATTCAGGGCATAAATTGTATTAGTTTTGGATGCAGGTGGGTCAGAAAAATGATCTGCAAGTGTATCTCAAATATTCATTGTGACTTAGCAGAGTGTATTAATTTTAAGAGTATTTATTTCTTGCGGATGTTGTTTGACGTCATTCCTTAGTAACTAATGGACTGGAAAGTACTTCAACTTATTCTGATATTAGCCCGTCATCCCACTGCTCTCTAAGCATACAAGAAAAGTGTGCTGAACCTTTTGCCCTCATTAAAAATATTCCTGTTTTTACATAGGAATTTGCCTATTCCTAGGTATTTTTCTAGGTTTTTTCTCATTTAGTATAGATTTGCCAGCCATTTATAGCAGCATAAACCTAGATATTAACAGGTCTGAATTAAAACCTCTGGCTACTCCACAGGTTTCTGGTTGCCTTAAGACATTTAATTTAGAGTCATATTTTAAAGGCATTGAAGTTGCTACAGAGTTGGGGGTTTACATATTTGTATGGATTTTCCTTTACTTCAACTTCTTGAAGTCTTGTTTAAAGAATAAGGCTTCTATCATTTTTATTAAATAAAACCAGTATTTTTTTGTGGTGGGAAAAAAACACTTTGTGTTATGTTAGTATTCTTCTGGGACTGTAAAGCAGAGATCTAAGGAGATTCTAGTGGATAACAGAACTCAAAATACTCGTTCACCAAAGATCTAGTTTAGAGTTAACGACATCTTGTTATTGAGAAGTATTTTAAAAAAATGGTCAGAAAACACGCTGTCCTCTTTTGAAATCTTTGGAGAAAAGTTATTGCACTTCAGTCTGTGTGGTTCCTGGTTTTGAAGAAATGCTACAAACTGTGTGCCTGTCCTATTTATAGCTGGCATTTTTTTGCAATTAACAAAATTGCTCATGCCTCCTTTTAAATAGAACTTGGCTACCTCCTCTGTATTGTTCTTTCATGAAGAGTGTTCTTGACTTCATTGACATTCAATAATGTTGAGGTATGTTGCTAATTATTCCCAGCATGAATGCCTGCTTGTAATTGCAATTTATCATGAATGCGTAAGATTTGTTAATGATTTTTTTAAAACTTTTTTTTTTCCCTAAAGTCTTGAGGGGTTTATTGTTTCTAAAGCTGCTGAATAACCTGCTGGTTTGAAAATAGTAGTTAATGCATACCACCTACTGGTAATAATTACATCAAAGCTTTTTGCCCCTTCTAGTGTGCTAATACTGCAGAGCTTTATGAATTCTGTCCAGCCCAAGAGCTCAATTTTCCTTCAGTGCATCAAAGTGTAGAGATTTCTACTGGAAAAAGACTGACTTTCCTGTATACAGACCAGGCATATATGTTGCATCTGACCCTCCAGGAAGTTCCTAGTTTCCTAGTAAAGTAATTTTCTGGCAATGTAGTACCTACACAACTCACCTCTTACCGTTGCATTTTGCCAAGGCCAGAGCACTACAAAGGAGATAAAGTTGACTACTCTTAATAGAGTCAATGTGCATGTGTGGTAGATACATGCCTGGCTATTGGCTTTTTATGAGCACAGCTTTCGTAAGGCTTAGATCAAGGCTGTGCTAGATGTGGTGTGGTTTGGTTTGTTGTTGTTTGTTGATTCCTGGAGCAGTTATTTATAACTTGGTTCTCTCAAGCTGTGCTCCATGCTGTAGCTCCACATTTTCCCTGGGATTGACTCCAGTTTGGTGAATGGCTCCACTGCTTTGGAGTTTTGTGTCTGGAACTGATTGCTTGGAGGTTTGGGAGCCATAATTTCAGGCTTGGAAGGATCTTTTTTGTATAGTAGCAGAGTACTGAATTTTATTCCCCACTTTTTTTTCCCTGTGTTTCTGAGTAGAGAACATGTCTTGGGATTGGAGTGGCAAAAAATACAAATATTATAAATTCTGTTAATAAGATTAAATTTGTGTATTTTGAACTGTAGACACTGAAACAAAATTCTTTGACTGTTCATTATATTTGGTTGTCACTGTGTTCTTGGACTTTCTTTGGAATGAAATAAATCTTTCAAAGAATAACCAAAGATATGGTTCTGGAGATCCTTTACTCCAAGGTACAAAATCTGCTGATGGTACAGGTAAGACTGTTAAAGGTTTGGCTTCCTGTGTTTTATAGAGTCCTCTAATGCTATCCCTGAAGACCCATGCCTCAATCCTCAAATATCTCCACTTCATCAGAGAATGAAGCACTTACTGTTGGCATCAGGCAGTGGACGGCTGTGGCAGCACACTTCTTATTTCAAGACAAGGTCTGTGGGAGACCCAGAGCAGGTGCTGTGTGGTGTTGATGGGACCTGTCTGAATCCGAGGCTGTAGATGCTGAGGAGTGCAGATATATATGATCATTTCCAAGGATGGCAGCTTTTTGCAACGTTTGCCTAATGCCTGCTGTTGCAGCTGAATGTATTTTCAGTGCAAGTACAGCTGCTATGTGACGAAGCTGGTGGAGGTAAATGGCATCCCATTAGTATGTCTCTTCTGCACCGAAGTAAATACCAGTTTATATGCTCAAATAAACTAGACTTCAAAATAAAAACACTCGCTCCTCAGGGAGGAGAAAGAACAAAAGGCATTCGGGTAGGACTATTCTTCACTAAATTCTCAAATAATCCTATTATGTGTTTTGGACTTGCTGCTAGCTACAGGATCCTTGATACAGCTAATTGAATTCAGAGCACAGGCTTTCAAAGAGCCTATAATTCCCATTATATTGTCTGGATTTGATATTGTAGGCGAAGATTCACTGAAATGTGCAAAGCAAGGTATATAAAAAGGGGAAATGATGACATGAACTCAGAGTGACCAGACAGATTCAGAAAACAATTATGAAATGGAAAGTTATGTTGTTTGTGCTCTGTAACTTCTTATCTGGACTGTGACCTTGATAGTGACATTTCTACTGTCTGCCTGTGAAAAGCAGCTTCTTTCTCCACCGCATTTCCCCATGCATTGATTAGAAGAAGAAGGGGTGGGATTTGCAGAGCAACCTCTATGAAGTTTAAGCATGTGTCTCCAATTACTGTAAATAATTTTATGTAGTGTAAAAAAGATAGTAAAATCTTGCAGATATCTATGTCGTGTTGTCATCAGTCACTTCTGAAAAATATTTGGAAGATCAGCCGTCTGAGCTTGTCTCTGTTCAGAGAAAAGGTAGTTTTCTTCTCTTTTAGCTGGTATGGCAAATGGCTTGAGATAACTTTCTTCTTTCGGATATGTTGTGAATATTAGGGAGAAATGTGGGGTTTACTTCACATGCATAAATTTTGAATGATCTTGTTAACTGTGAGTCCATTAAAATAGCTGGACTGAGATAATATTTCTTTTCTTAAGTGAAAGCACAGTCTGAGACTGCAAGGAATACAACTTGTGACTTCTTTTGTTCAGTTACGTTGAGGTGCTTTTTACATTTCGATGTCAGTATACAGTAGAAGAAATGTCTTCCAGAGAACAGTTGCCCTCTGTACAAAAAGTAAAGTTGGATAAAGATTCTGTGCCTCTCTTTCTTCTGGATCTGGGCATAACGGTGCCCGGGCATAGGGGAGGAAATGGTGCTGGAGAGTGGGAAACTGATGTGCTGGCCGTGGTGTGCTCTTCCTGTGAGCTAGTGTCCCAAATGAATGCAGAACCAGTCCTATAACCATGCTTGTTATGGGTCAAGCATGGTTCCAAGCAAGTTCTGTGCAATAGAAGCAGGTTGCCCAGAGAAGTTGTGGATGCCCCATCCCTTGAGGTTTTCAAGGCCAGGCTGGATGGGGCTTTGAGCAACCTGCTCTAGTGGGAGGTGTCCCTGCCCGTGGCACGTTGGTCGGAACTAGATGATCTTTAAGGTCCCTTCCAACCCTTAACATTCTATGATTCTATGCTTCTGAATCATTCTGGCACAGAAGCCGTGCCAACACCGCTTTTCCTCTTTTCTTCTTCTTCCTATTCCAGCTGTAATTTGATGGATGGAGGGAAATGAAACACAACACTAAGTGATTTATTTAGGGTCATGGACAGCCAAAATATTCAAGCAGATTTATTGTTTTCTTAAAAACCAAAACACTGAAAACCACACTATTTTTAGACAAATCTGTCAGCTATTTTAATCTGATTCAGATCTTTTTAAGTAAAGAGGGCCTGCTTTTTCCCAGAAATATGATCCTTATGTTGATATACTTCTGGTATCTGTAGAAGCCAAATGCAGACAAATAAAGCAGTTAATTCTGGCCTGTGTTCATGTGAAACCTGTAGCATCTTAGCAAGGAATATTTAATATGGCTAAGTGAAAATGGAGTTAAAGCATGAATTGTACTCAGTGTGTCCAAGGGTCAAATTAATTACCATTTTGCAGTTGTAATAAAAGGTTCAGCAGAATACCAGGTTGCTGAAGTTCAGCTTGACCAGGAACTCCCGATTTAAAAAGAAAAGAAAAAGATCAAAAAAACCCCAACCAAATAAATAGTGTATATTACTATTGCCACTTCAAGTGTTAGTGTAATGGAAAAATTCTGTAGTTCAGCTACAGATTCCTTGGATAGAAAAAGATGATCTTAGTGGTGTGGCTTGCTGCAGTAACGTGTGACATGAGATGGAGAGAGGAGGCTGTAGGTCCCTTTGCCTAGACTGCCATCATCTGCTCTTCATGTCAATCAGGTCCAGGGCACAGAAATGGTTGCTGACCGATCTTCAGCATGAGTTCTTTTGTGCCAGGAAGGTGTTTTAGTCAAAGCTCTACACACAAGCTTGAACTCTATCAAGTTAGGTCTAGCTCCCAAACCAAAATCTGCTGTATGTGCAGGGTTTAAGTCTTGGTCATAGGTAAGGCAAGGGGAAGAAAGTGCTTTGCCTGCATCAGGACACGTGGCCCAGGAACTCTGCTGGGTGCCATGGAGACTTTTCCTCCAGCCACAGCCTAAGGAAGCAAGAATTTAATTGAACTTCCTAATCCTGCCCCAGTAGAGACTGCCAGTCCTGCACAGCTCTGCAGGGAAGGCTGAGATGAAGCAGGGCTGCTGGCTTTTATTTCTTGGCCTACTCCTATGGGTATTACATTCAGAAGCTTTCTCTTTTGTTTGGAAACATTGACTGTAAATGCTGTAATTTCATCAAACTTTATTTATCATACTTTTTTAAAAAATGGGCGTTATCTACTTTTTCATTAAAAGTGTTCTCAAGCAAAAAACCCCCAAACTTTTGCTGCTTCTGATGTCCTGCTGTTACTCCCCAGTGTTCATGTCTGACTTAAAGATTAATTAAAATAAATATCAAGTGCTACTGAAATAATTAATAAATTATACAATTTACATTCAATTGTAAGTGGAAGAATGTCTTATGCTTCCCTTTAAAAAATCAGCATGGTTCCAGAAAGGAAGGAAGGAAGGATGCTAATTACAATGCCTCCATGAGATTTTACAATTCATGGCTGAGAGTTGATCAGAAGACGCAAAGGAGGCAAAGCAAGCATTTTAATGTTTGATACTTCAGTACTTTTAATCCCAAAGCTTGCTATTAAAATATATAACAAAACTTGTGCATTTCCAGTAGTTTGATATTTCCTTAACTTTTCCATCAAGTGCTAGAGATATTTAGGATTGGATGCTAGCTCTGTATTACACTTGGCATGGAGGAAACAAGGCTGGAGTTTCTCCTAACTTACAGTGGTTAATGTGAAATCAGGATTAGTCTCTTTAGATCTTTACAAATTATATCAATGTTTCATAGCTTTTGTATTTTTTTGTAACATATATCTCATGACCAGTGTATATGTACCTTTCCCTGGCACACAAGGAAAAGAGCAGAAGTTCTGCCTTTGACAGAATCAACATATGTGGTGTGTCCAATACACAGTCATTCTGTTCAGTGTTGCTTATGAAACCATCTGAAGATGTTAATGCACCTCTGAACATATTTGTTAATTTGTAAAGTAATAGCATCTGTTAACAGAATAGTAACAAGAGGAAGAAGGATAGAAAAGTCTTTTCTTCAGGGCTGGGTATAAAGCCCTATAGAATTATAAAGCCATTTAAAATATATAATCCTGAAAACAGCTGTGCAGAGACAGGTTGATCATCTAGGTTGGAGTGCAGGGCATGATGACCAAGAGACCAGTGGAGGACCAATACAAGCATGGTGTATTTTTCATCTAGACTCTTGGCCTCCAGTTCCATGTCTCCTGAAACCAGAGGGTTTATTACCTTGTCTCTTCATTTACCCTTTGCACTGCCTCTCTCTTTCTCCCATTCCTCTAGTTTCTTAACATTCTTCCTGCTCCTTTATGATGCTGAAGCACCAGCAGCAGGAGTACTGTGAATATAGTGGAAGCAGTTTGGATGCTCATTATTTCTTCCCCTACTAAATGGGAGAGAGCCAACTGCAGTAAAATTCCAGCTCAGTTTTTGGCTAATGTATGTTTATGGCTGTGTGGGATTAGTCTGTGCTCCAAATGAGGAGTTGAGAGGTTTGAGAATGTGCACTGCTGTGAGTTGTTGGAGATCTGAACAAGTTCTGTACTAAGAGATATAAAGTTTTGGTGGGAGGGAGGAACTAATTTTTTTCAGATCTGTAGGGACTTTCATGGGAGCTACTGAAACTCTAGATTTCTGAAGTAGAGACCTTTGCTGTTTCCTTCCACTCGTCAAATCCCTGTTTGGTAGCATGGCAGCTTTACAGCCCCTATATAAATGTTTTCACTTGGTGGTTTTGGTTTGTTGTTTTTCCCCCTCCTCATCTTACTACTTGAAACTGTAAAAGCACTTTTAAAAAAAGCCGAAAACAACCGCAAAACACAAAGACATGGGAAACATGAACAAAAATTGGTAGTCTGAAAGTTTTATGAGTACTGAAGTCTGGATTTTGTAACTGGAGATTTTGGGGCTGGTCCTGTAGAAGTAGTGCTGCTTCCTCTGCCTTCTAGAGGAGCTTGGGCAGAAGGTTTCAAACTTTAATCTTAAGAAACGGCTTGAAGTATGAATAGTTAAACTCCATATCAACATGACCCAGCGTCCTGTGCCAGTAGGTAGTGTTATAAATACATAATATTCTAGTTCACACAGTAACATTGGACAGGATTTATTTTAAGATTAGTGCTGTTGCAGTAGAAATAGAAAGCTTTTCCTGGAGAAAAAGAATACAAACCACCAGCCAACATTTCCTTATCACTGCGACCTGAGTAATATCAGGCAAGTATATAGTTGCCAAGGATTTCCTGGCCTCTTTAGTAAATCTTGGGCCCTCCCATTCCCCACAATACACAATTCAGTGGTCTAAAACAGTGAGATGCAACTGAAAATAGTGGTGTGTGTGAGGTAGGCATTTAACAAATTATCTCAACAGATGGGAGCAATTACAGAAGTTTGGTGAAGGATGTGTCAGTTAACTGTGTTAGTCATTAATGTACTTACTGCCCTGAGTCCTGAACTCTTTTGACTATTGTTTTACTACTTAATTTCAGGCACATAGACATAAGTATTCAATTTACTTTCGGTGCATGTTTTTGTCTTCCATTACAGACACTATATTTTCATTATAGTCACCAAGTTGTTTTCTGAGGCAGGATAGGATTGTGCCTTTGCTAAGTATAGAACAAACTAATGACTTGATTTTGCTTTGGAAAAATCAGATGGAAACATAGCATCTCATAAATAGGTATGTGATTATACAGGGACTCTGTGGTATATGTACAGCATTCATGCTTAGGAAAAATACTCTGAAAAGTTGATATTTTTTTGGTTTTGTTTTTGTTGTTGTTGTAATTTGGATTAGCAACATTTATTTTTTTTTCCTAGGGGGAAAAATGAGAAACAACAAAAAGAATAACTGATTAACTTGATAATGCTTATTGCTGATGGTTTTTGACCTAAAGACTCATTAACCTTTGTCCTAAAAAGCTTATCTAAATAATTCAGGATTTATATTGGAAGCACAGGAGCAGAGGATGTAGATTTTTGAACTCTGTTGGAACATCGTGGACTCTACATTTAGAACAGACTTGACCTTTCTCAGGCTTAGGTCCTGGGCTCAGTGTTCACCAGACTTTCTCAATGTCTTTTTTCCTTTTTTTTAAAGAGAGGGGCAGTCAACGCTTGTCTGGCTTGAGAATGTTTTTAATATAGGTTTTAGTTTGCAAAACTAATACCTTCAGAAAACAGGATGTTGGAGGTGAATGTCATGGAAAGAAAATGTTCTGCTCCATGGGCAATTTTGTAGAGTACACATTTCTTGCATTTTATGGGGAAGAGAGTCAATGTTGGTGTTTGTAAGACTTCTTTGAAATTACTTAAATATCTTTTGCCTCACTCTTGCACTGCGAAGAAAGACAGAATAGCAAGATTAAATGAGGGGAAATATTTGTTGTCTGTCAATTTGTAGTGTTGTATGTCTGTCTTTGCAGCTAGCAGCAATATGGCTGACCTCTTCTTGTTACATTTCCTGAAGAGTAGTGAACACATCTGTAGTCTTTTTCACTAGCTAAAATTTTTAATATATGTATAATATATACACTGTATAACTAAGTGGATTTGTTATAGAATTTAATATTTTATCTTCATTTTTTTATATTCTATAGATATTGTTTTAAATAAGGTACCAAAGACTAGTATGTTAAAGGATATTTGTGCCTGTTAATTTCTCCAGTGAAAACTTACAAGGAATTTTGAGAAACAGAAATCATCATAGATTTCTTAAAAGAAAGTTGGTATCAGGAAGAACTGCCAACTCTCCTCAAGTCCTTTAAAGACAGACAAATCGAAATTCAGGGGTCAAGGGAGAGATGCAAGGGAGAGATACTTATCTGACATTTGAATTCAGTTCTTTGCGCAATTTAGGGGAAGCTTAGGAATTATGGAAGCATTAAAAGTATACGTTCTTTCCTATTTACCCCTTTTAATTTCATATAAATAATTGCAAGGTCTGTATGGAAAAAAAAAATGAGAGAGTATCAAACTGGCCACCTAAAGAAATAAATTCAGACAAATCAGCCTTCACTGCATCTATTGTTGAACAAATTCAAACTTCAAAAAAAAGTTGCAAGAAAATTGTTCCTTGGAAATAAGCATGACCTGGGAAGGCATGTTAAAGAAAGAAGCCCTTTATTTAAAAAATTTAGGTGGAGCGAGTTGCTTCCTGACTTTCTGGATGGGGTCTTGTGTGCATCTTCCACAATGTTAATTGGATGTAGAATAACTTTGAGTTGTGAATGCCCTCTGACCACTTGCAGCTGTAAAGAAGTGCTGGATCAAGCTACCTCCAAGTGAGCATCAAGCCAGGAAGAGCACAGTTGAAAATGGGTGAGATAACCCATCCACCTAAACTTCAAGAGGGAAAAGTCTGTTCTGTTCCTAAACTAGGAAAGGTACAGTTAATACTCACTCTAAAACTAAGCCAATGCTTTTTGTAAATAGCAGTTGATTACATCTGTAATTTGCAGGCTGAAATGTTCTAAGGCCTTTTTAGAAATGCATCATGCTTGAACGTTTTAATTGCATGTGTGTAAAGTGTGTGTGTGGGGAAATGATATGCAAAGGATAGCAGGGAGATTCATCTTGCCTGAACTTGAGAATCAGCAAAGGCTGGATTCTCTGTGTGGTTGGTGAACACAAGTGCCTATTTAAGTTTAGATGCCAGGTTCCCATCCTAAAATTTCTGTTTCTTTCACTTGACTGAAGGAAGTCTAGATAACTAGATCAGACTAGGATGTAACTATCTGAAGTTAGCTCAGCCGAATCCTAATTTTTATGCCTAACCCGAGATATCTAAAAGTGCGGCCTCCAAAACAATTATTTTATGTTTTAAGTATTTCCTTAGAATGCCATACCGTGCTTGTCATAAGGATTCACTCCGATTAATGAGTAAAGATAGTAGAACAGAAATGAGAACAAACTGGTTGCCCTGACTAAACCAGCATCTCAAAGGTTTGTATTAATTTTAAAGCACATTGATTGACTTTTTGAATTTTTTTTAATGCTGTCCTAGTTTGAGATAACATATGTTAAAAGTTAAAGCTCTGAAATTTCACAGAAAAGGGCTTCTGTCCTTGGCCTTTTATTATTATTATTTTGTTTTTGTTTTCTTTCTTCCCTTCCCAGACAGAGGAGCCTAGCAGACAACCCTGATGTTGTGGTCATGAATGGTTTCATTAAATAAACGGAGCAGCTGTCTGTGGTGTGAGTCTTTGGGATTTGAGATTACAGCAGGAAATACCAGGAAATTCAGAATATTCTTTTCTTTCCTAGGATGGGATGGTGCCAAGCTTTCTGCCACAGTAGGACGCTAGGGAGGAACTCTTGCTGGAATTAGCCTGAAGAAATGTTATCTTTGAAGAACATTGCTCTTCTGTCGGAAAGTTTCAGCCTTGCTGGTGGTTACCTGATGATTGATTTTCAGCATAGGATTGGATTTAAGGATTTCTCAACCTGTAAATGATTTAATTGTCTGTTTCCATTAACAAAAGAGAGGGTGTGTGGTTGCAGGTCTGAAAGCACAAAGCTGGGGGACTGGAAGGCAGGTGCAAACCTTACTCTCTGTTATGTGTCCTTGTTAATGCTGCTTTGAAATATGTAGATGAAAAAGACTTCTAGCAATGTAAATGAGTTATTACTTTGATTTGTTATAACACAGCTAAGGCTTGAGAGAAGATGGACACCACTCAAATGCTTCACTGAGAAAGCATATCAAAGGAGTATTTTTTTTCTTCTCCCTGCAGTGCACCTTTCTGTCTTTTGCTAATTGCACTGATACAAGTTTTAGCCAGACATAGATATATATTTTTAGTTATACAGTCTCTCTTGGAACTTTAATAAAATTCAACAACAGCATAGTTTTCTGGTTTAATTGTGAGACAAGTAGTTCACTCATAAAGAATTAAAATCCATAAATCCATGAAAAAATAATTGAAAATCATTATAATTTCAACAGGAGAAAGAGCTTCCCACTGGAAATAATGATTTTTATTTTTTGATGAGAGCAATTTTAAACCACGGAGTTGATGTTGTTCTCCAGTAGAGCAAACTGACAACAATATAATTTCACTAGCTTCAGTCATCCTTTTCTGTTGCAAGAAAGAGATTAATTTTTGCTATAGATGAGCAACAATTTTAACATGTTGTGGTTTTTTGTCCAAAGGAGATTTCAATTTTGTTGTTATTCCTTTGAAATACAAAACTCTAACCAAGAATGTGTGAATTGCTCCAACCAGAAAACAGTGCAAATGGGGCCAGCTTCACTTCCTGCAACTGTGACAAAGGATCTATTTGCACTCTGTTTAAGCATCCTGCAGAAGCCAGTTGAGATAATTTGCTATTGTGTGTCTTCTCCAAGCTGTGCTGTGAGGGTTTCTTGAAAGTTGGCAGGAAAGGCACTGATTTGCTAAGCTGTTGACTATTGTCGTGATAGTTGTAACCAAGTTCTTGATGGTGACTCTTCCTTTTCTGTACCACGGAAGTTGTACTTTCCAAGTCTTTGAGCTCATCTGCACGCTAGTTTACATCTCCAAGAACCTTGAATACCAGCTATTACATTTTTGATAACACCTATCCTTCCTTTGCTGTAGGTTAGGAAGAGGAACTTGCTACAGTAAATGTTGTCTTCGTATTTCTGTGTGTTAAGTTGGACATGATTCAGTACGCACGGACACTGTCAAATTCCTAAAGTAAGTATTAACCTCTAGTTACTGCCGGAGGATTGCTCTGTTTCAATGTTCATATGGGAAGAAAGTTGTCATGGGGATTAGTGGGTTTGCTCATCTTGATAGAAAAATTACTTATTCTTAGCTCACATCCCTTGAAGTTCAAGGAAGAAGGCTTCTTTTGACCGGAACCCGTCAACTTATTTTAAATGGGCTGTCAAAAATTAATTTTTCAATGTTAGTTAATATTCTGAAAAAAAGTTGTGGTCTGACTCCTGTGAGACTGAAAGTTAGGCTCATAGGAGGATGTGATCAGATGACACTGAAGACCCACGTAATTTCTAATCACTCCAGAATCACACTGGAATTCCAGTCTGATTGACACATGGTACCTGTGGTCCCCACAGTCACTAGGGGAAGAATAATTAGGAAATTTATAATGGGATTCTCAACAAGGAGACTGAGCATGAAGTCACTTCAGATAATCAGGAGACAACACTGAGCTTGATAACTTCAGGTAAATCCTCATTCCAGGGACGTGTTTGGTCAACTCCAGGCTACTGAAATCTGCCTGCTTTCATTGCCGTGCCAAGCCCTGAATCTTCTCTAAAAGAAAGAAAGTTGGAATGCATGTTCTCAGGAATAGATTAGTGTTTCTTAGAATTTGCAGGCAATTTTCTTCTTGTAGGTCAGTAAAGAAACTTGGTTGAAGTTTTCCATATTTGTCATATTTTCTTTCATGACTGTTGTGCACACATTGTAGTACACCCGTATTTTTCCCAATCTCACTTAAACAAAAGTGGAGGATTTGTTGTTCCTTGTCAACAGCTGATTCTGTCTGGGAAATATGCTGTGTGTATAGCGGGTTTACACCTCAGAAGAGTTGGGAAGGAAACAAGAAAAGCCTAGGTTAAATACACCAAGAGTTCTTAAGAAGATGATGAGATGCTCCAGGTTAACAGCACTGCTGTAGGTCTGAGCATTTGCAGACGACCTTTAGGTCCAGTGCTATTATCTGGTGGGAACAAAACTAACCCTCCTTGGGTCTCTCTAGAGATATCTGATGCTTGCTAAAGTTTTATGGCTTGCTGTAAAATTCCTGTTCCTTAATGGTTGGTAACCAGAGGCAAAGGAAAACCCAATTGAAATTGCCTACATAACATCCAATTTCTTTGAGGATTTGTGAAAATAGAACTTTCTTTTTCTTTTTTTTTCCCTTTTTTTAATGAAAATGTTCAGAGTCACTCTGTCTCTGTGTGTGTGCTTGCCAAATCATGGATGGAGAGTGTATTTCTGTAAACTTTATATTTGAGAAACTTAGTTCACTTGAATTGGTGCTTTTCTGATGATATATTATAACTTATAGCAAAGCTATTTTTGTACTGAGTATAATTTATAATAATGTAGTGTATGGCATAATTCTGGAAAACTGTCTCTTTCTAGCAGGAACATTCTGACACTGTGGCATTATGTCCCAACTTTTTGTTTCACCTCTTAAATTTCCAGAATTATTTGGACTGTAAGTGGTGAACTTTCCATGAAGAGAAGTAAGGGCTGGAAAATGCCCTGATTTACCAGGTGGTTTTGCCTGGAGGTAAATGGATCTTTCAGGTGCCTGCTGTCCTCAACAGTTTAAGCTCCATCTTCAGCACCATTTCTAATCTGCTCTCACTCACCTACTAGTCGCGATGTGATTAACTCGGTCTGCTTCCCAAACAGGAATTCATGGGTGGCAGTGAAGGAAAAAGTGTTCTCTATGTACAAAAAGTGTTGTCTACTGCTTCTACTAGCTGAGGCACTGGTAGTCTTGAAATCAAGAAATAGTACATCAGAAGCAACACACTGGTGACAATAAACAGTGCAACTGTTTTCAGAAAGCATTGAAGTATTGTCCTCTTCAATTCAAAACCCCTTTGACCTGCAGGACAAATGCAAACTATGTTAATTAGATGATCATAGGTCCAGGATCTACTGGAAGAAGAATATTAGTCTGTCAGAAAATATGCATTTCATAGCATTACCTATAAATGTTGTGTCTATAACCTTATTCTGTTTCAGCCCAGATATAAGGAAATATATAAAGTAATTGTCTTGAAAAACACAGTTTCAGTTTTTCTTGGAATTACGCTATTGCACTTTTCCTTGCTAAGTTGGTCATTCAGAAGAAAGTATCTTTTAACTAGGCCTTTTGCATTCTACAGCATTTCTCTGATAGTTCTTCCCCATGGGTTTCTGTTTCAGAGAGGTGGGTTTCGTGGTATTGGTGTTTGTTTTGGGGTTTTTTTTTTTGTATTATTTTTTTTTTAAATAACATGCTTGTTGGAACTTTAGGCTACATTTGTGCCTTATGTACCAAGACCTTAGTGAATTGTAACATGACACATTTCCTCAGTTGCTATTTCCCTAAACAGAAAACCCATCTCTGGAGTGCATCAGACTTTAGAACAGTCTTAACTCTGTACTAGGGTACAAATGCCAAGTTAAACACACTTCTCAAAAGAATTACTTTTCTGTCTGTGCTGCATGGGGAAAAGGATTATGTATGTCTTCCCTTCATATCACAGATCTAAACTTTCTCTGTTTACCTTCTCCCTAACCCCGGTGCAGAATCCGAAAAGATTAATTTTTCAGTTATGGGTTGTTTTTTTTTTATTTCCTTAAGGTATGGGTTTTTTGAGGGTTTTTCCTACTTTTTTTTTTTTTTTTTTAAAAAAAAAGAACAATCATTGGAAGTGAAAATTTATGAAGTGAGCCCAGTCTACCAGTATGTCTTGTCAGAGGAACCTAGCTTTAAAAGATTTCCTTAAAAATACAAGGAGAAAGGAATTGAAAAAGAGCAAAAGAGAAATTAAAGACTGTTGTGGTCTTCATCTTAACAAACCTTTTCTTCTTTCTTTTTTTTT
>VXBW01005110.1:530510-575879 GCA_013400375.1 Thinocorus orbignyianus | reverse complement strand
TTTTTTTTTTTTCTCTTTTGGGGGGGGTGTGGTGTTTCACTATTTATCTCAGGATTTTAAGTGAAATGTAATCAATTCTGTAAATACATGTTTATAAAATCAGTGTAATACAGGCATGAATGCAGGGCAGAGAACAGCTTGTGGAGGAGATTGGGGGTCTTTAATGGGTCTCGCACTGAATCTAATTAAGCAATGTCAAATTGCTGTGAAAAGTATTCATCCTGGGATATGTAAATAGGTGTATAACCTGAAAAGCAAGTGTTGGATTGGAGAAGTTTTAGCTGGATCATTGCATCTATGTTCAGGTGCTCTACTGTCAGATCTGTCAGAGTATTGAGTGGGCCCCAAGAAGGCCAGTTCCATTTGAGAAGGCTACAGGAGGAGGATACAACAGCATTCATCTATGTAAATAGCTAATGGAGAGGGAGCAAGAATAGTCTATATGCTGGTTAGAATGGAAGATAATAGATTTTTATTGCAGCAAAGATTACTTAGAATAGACATTAAGAGAAACTGTAAGAATTTATATAAAAAAAAATAATTACAAACCCCCAAAACAAACAATGAAAAGCCCCCACCACTTGATCTGATGCCCCAAAACAAGAGAGACCTTTAAGAACAGGTTAAATATCTATCAAGAATTGCATTAAATTAATTGATCTATTGCTGTCTCAAACAATGGATTAGACTATTTTCTGGGCTCCATTTCAGATAAAAGAATTATCATCATGAAATCATATAATATGACACATAGATGTTTAAGTAGGGGGAAAAAACAGGTTGGAGCGCATCAACTAGTGCTGAAAAAAAAAAAATCACTTCAGTGTTAACAGGAATTTAGTTTTAGTTAGCCATGTTTTCAGTGCTTGATCTTCATGAACCTGTGAATGAGTGAATTTTAATAGGATAAATATTCACAGAAAATAAATTTTATGTTTTCACACAGAGGTCTCCCAGAAATCAAATCTTGAGTTTGTGTGCATATTCTATATTTTGGCAGCATGTAAACAAAGTAAAATCATTGGCCTGGTAATTTTTTCCTGACAAATATCCAATAAAACGTATCTTGAATTTTGGCTGTCCAATAAACATAATCACGTACTTGTAAATTATCCACAATTAAAAACTATGACAGAGAGAGACATTATCATTAATAAAGTCTGAAAGGGAAAATTTATTTAATGATCAGGAAGAAGCCTGGAACTCTACAGCAGAATGAACAATTTATCTGATTATCAGTCTAGTATTTGAGGGTGGTTATTTTCTTTTGGAAAGCTAATATTCACTGAATAGTGAGGACTAATGAAAAATGGTGATGAATAGGGTCTACAGAATGATGGAAAGTCAATGAGCAAAGCTGGTCAAAAATGCTGATAGGGAGAAGGAGCTTATAGATTGTCTTAAATCTGGTACAGTGCTTTTTCTGTAAGCACTCATACTAATTTGTTAGCATTGTGAGTTTAACTAGCAATTAATCTCCAGCATTCAGAATTGCTTGTGCCTCCTGTTTTCCATAACTGCTTGTCCTTTGACTGAGTCGGGTTTGCAGAACTGATTTCGTAAAGATGGCAGCTGGCAAAGACTGAACCTGCGATGTAAACAGCGCCTGACTTATGGATGTGAAGTTACTGCTTTGCTTATTTGCAGATCTTTGCAAGATGTGAACTTCTCATGCCTCCTTGTGAAGATTTTACACTGCTGGATGTATTAAACTCCTTTCAGCATAGGCTATCCATGCTGTGGTATTGCACACCGTGATGAGTAGCACTAAACAGCCATACAGTGGGAAAGTTGTAGCTTTCCCAATAATATAACAGATTTCCTTACATTTGAATTACCTTGAATGTGCTGCATTTTTTATTTTCCTAGTTCAATTTTTTGCTGACCATCAAAACAATCAATTTCTGTGTACTGGGCACAGTAAATCAACATGTAGTGAATTAAGTCAAATGTTTTGAGTCTGCTTCCTGGAGTAACTCAAAAAAGCAATAGCTAGGGAATATACAAAATTTTTCTTTTGTTCAGCAATGATTACAAACGTGTCAGGCTTCATTCAGTTTTCGAGTCTAGTCTAATGGATGAGTGTTGTATAAATTTGACTCTTGGAAAAACCTCGTGATGATGAAGTTGTATAAAGCGTCTTTCCCCAACCAAACTGAAGAGCAATCAGGTGTCAGTATCTCTTGACTGTGGGGTGGAATTTTCTGTTTTGTTTTTTAAGAATGTCACAGCCATTGCATGGAATTAGATGGCTTGTGCTCAGAGCGGTTTCAGAGATGCTTCATGTTGTGAACTTTCATGTCTTCCCAAGATGTGTGAGATGACAGTATAGTTATTAGTTTGCACCATTGCATCCTTGAATTCAGCAGCAGTTCTACCTGTCCAAAATGGATCTGGAACATTTTTTTTTTTTCTTAAAGAGATTAGTCACAGTCTTGTACCTTGTCACCAGTAACTGTACAAAGCTTTGGAGGACTTACCTGTCCTGGACAACAGTTTTTCAGCTACTATTCGGACATAGCTGTAGTTTACAATTATTGTTTTCTCTCAATGTCAGCATAGTATTGCTTTCATGAGATGGTGGCAGTTTCTGGGGCTCTAAATCAGACTGAGACTTTTATTATATTTGTACCCTTAGGTCTTTGCAAGTCCTCAGTAATTTTGATGTAGGCTTCAAAAAAAAATAATTCTTGTTTCCATTGTTCTGCTGTGTAAGATGTCAGCATCTGATAGCCTTTACATTGTTGGTACCATTCTGTAATTTAACAGCATAAGCAAAAAACCTGTCTGACTTTAAAGTCTGTTGGAGTGGACATTTATTGTCATACAGAAGAGATAGAGACCTGTTGCCTTTCACTGTTCATTGTCATCCTCCTGCACTGACACATTGCTTATGGCTATTAAGATTGCAGGACAAGAGAAGAATAAACGGGCAACGTCATACTGGACAGACCCAGGGAATACAAGACCATTATTGCCTGAGAAAGCATCACTATGTTTATCTCTGAGTTTATAATCCTGTGATTGGTGAGAATAGTAACTGTATTTCAGTGGCTTTCTAATACTTGGAGAGCACAGCTAGCTAACTGGAGTCTGCCACCAGCAAAATGACAACACTGGGCTCTGACAGGCTTTTTGGCATGTGTTTGCAGCATCTTTGAGACCACGAAAGCAGCTAGAATGTGGGTTGTCAGTGGTAGATCTTCCATTCTGGGGTGCAGGATCTGTATTACAAGCACACAAGTCCTGGAGTAGTGATACAAAGGTTTCTGGACTACATCAGACTCTGGAAGCTATCCATGTGTGATCCTTAGTACTTCATGGCATAACAGTTGAGTGCTAGTAGGTCTGCCAAGGTCACTGGCTCCTGGAGGTCTCTGGGCTGCTTGCCATCCAAAACATCCTGGACATCACTGCGTTCTAGATCCAGTGTTTGCTGAGGCCATAAATGGGCGTGCAATCCTAACTGCTGCAGGTAGCATCCAGGTATTGCCAACAGTGGTGGATCAGAGAGACGACATGTATCAGTGATGGATGTGTTCTGGGACACTGGTGCCTGCCTCCTGTATCCCCTTCCTGCTCTTTTGCAGACACTGGCACACCCAGGCATCAAGATGATTAATACGTATGCCTCAAAAGTTTATCCCCACCCCTCTTTTTACTTCATGTTTTCCAGAGTCTACCTGTCTTCTTTCTGCCGTGGTTGTTGTGCTTTGTTTAGCTTTCCTATATAGCAGAGTTTTGTGTTTGTTGTCAATCAGTGTCAATGATCAGTAAAAAGATTTGAAAACTTGCTTCCATGCAGATGCTCTATGCCTGTGCAGATGCTCTCAATGGAAACAACCCAGCAACCTACCTAGATGTCCTGGCTTAGAGTTCCTGCCCAATAGTGAGAGTTTACAAAAGCACATGTAGTCCCATTCCGTTGTCTCCCACTATGTTGCTTGTGCTGGTGCAGACAGACACCGCTGCTCTAGCACAGGGAAGTTTGCTGGCAAGACTTTGTGTGCTCCAGGGCTGGCTCCACTGGCACACTTACGGAATCATAGAATGGTTGGAGTTGGAATGGACCTTAAAGATCGAGTTCTAACTCCCCTGCCATGGGCGGGGACACTTAAACCAGAAGAGAGGGCATGTAATTATAGATACAGAATTCAGGTTCTGTATGTAGAAAATATGCCTCCTTTCTTTTCATTACCCCTCTCTTTTGTTTGCTGAGGCCATTTGAAGTCTCTCAGAAGTCATTCTAAGTCAAAACCTCTGCTTCTGTTGGCTATGGCTTAGTTTATTCAAAGAGAGACAGAATATAAGTACAAGCTCTTAAGGTAGAAGGGAAAACAAGAAGGTATTTGGTAGTGCTGTTGTATGTTCTTAAGTCTGTAGTAAACAAAAAAATAAAGTTGTTATGTATTTTTGGTCTTCTAAACTGTGAGTCGGGACTGTTGGCTCCATGCATCTTCATGGCAGAAGGCATAAGCAAGTATAGTGAATAAACCTTTTATAACATACGGAGGAGGAAAGACAATAAGGTAAAAAAGAGTGAGAAGGTAAGGAAGGGAAAGTCAAGTAGTAATAAATACTCAAGATCAAGTTGTAGATTGTGAACAAACATTACATTTTTAAGCTTTTAACTGACTTATGCCAAAACATTTAAAAAAAAAAAATTTGGAAATGTGGTGGTTGTTTCAACATTTTGCCTGTAGTCCTTTCTGGGGTTTTAAAATGCATTTCTCTTGAATGACAACATTTTCCAAAACAGAAAGTAGCAAGTAGTTAAGGAAAAAACAAGTTTTAGCAGTAGTTTAACGACACAGTACTAGTGTCTTGGGACTGGTATCTCCATTCCAGAGTTTTGAAACCAAGACAGGTGTTACGTATTTCTGTAACCAAAGCATACTCGCCTTTGTTTCTGTGCAGTCTGTAATTTCAGTAAGGTTGCTGAGATGGAGCTGCTAGTGGTGTGTTGCCAAGCTTGTGGATTTTGTCTGCCTTAAAGGATACAAGAAAGTAAAACCTGGGACAAGGAAAGAAAAATAAAACCAATTGTTTTGTTTTACAACCCAGACCTGTAGGCTGAATCTCAAAAGATTAAACTCTATGAAAGGGGTGTGTGTGTGTATGGGAGTATGTATTCTCATATAGTTTAGTATCAGATGTGGAACCCTTGCTCCTGGAAATTATTGACTCATCTTTTTAAAATGGCTAGAGCTTTTTGTATTGAATGAAACATTCTAGAAAAACAAATTTTGATTCCAAGTTTTCAGTTGTCTTTTGTTTGTTTGGTTTTTTTTTTTTTAACAAATTACAAAATGCTTCTAATTGCCTATGAGCAAAATGTATTGAAATGGTGCAATGAACCACTACATAAGGAACAATAGTGGATGAGAATACACGATAAAATGTAGAAAGGCACAGATGAAAAGTCAGTGTTGAGAAGGCCATGAAATATTTGTGCAGACGTCTTCCAAGTCCACATCTAATTGTGTTTCTGTCAGAATGAGTTTAAGCTCCTCATTATTTTCTCCTCACTGGTAGGTGTTCTGAGTTGGCCTGTGCCTACGCTGGCTGTTACTGCAGCGCTCAGATCTCTACTGCGCATCTTTGGCACCTGGAAGTAAAAAGACATGTAGGTGCTGTAAAGGAGTTTCAGTTGGTCCAAACAAAATAATGCTAACACTTGAAGAGGATGGTTTCAAATGCAGAGTGCTGAAGTAGCTCCTGACTTTCCAAACATTAAAATTTTATTGGTTGGTACTGGCAGGCCAAATATAAGTGATAGTAATAACAATCACTTTATTTATTGGGCACCCTTCCATTGTTAATGTCCTGTTAGATGGCTCACAAAAGATATAATCTGCTGTTAACATCCTGCTAGGAGCCTCATAAAAGAAATAAAATATAAAGGCAGTTATATGCTTAATGGTTTATGCTTTTTCTTTCATGTTGATGTAGAAGATTACAGTAAAAAGGCCAATTTTGCATTTTCATTGAAATTAATGGAGTTTCAACGACCTACCCTGGGTCGGAAACAGTCCAAAATATGTTAATGCTTGTTCTTTAGGTTGGGTCAGCTGATGCTGGAACATTTGTGATTGATTTGCAACGTACCCCAGCTGGATTAATTAGAAGAGAAAAATACTATTTCCCCCTCTAAATTCTGCTTACTGCAGAACCCACTTGCTCTAAAATGTCATGTTAGGGAGGCTCCTTTTCCCCATCTTCTGACTAAATTGCTATTTCTTGTGCTCATTCTTTTCATCTTTTATGTTGTTCATTAAAAATGTTACGTTTTATGCCCAGTATTGTTCACAGTCTACAAGGTTTTTATCACTTAGATAAAAGCAATCTACTTGATGCACAGCTGGTCTCTAGAGTGATCTGATTGCTTTTGTGATAGGCCTTAGACACCTAATGCTGTGAAGAGCATTTCTAAGCTTTTTTTTCTTTTCTTTTTTTTTTTTTTTCAAATAACTAAATTAAATTACTTGCAGATGAACTTGTTTTATAGCAACATACCTGAAAAAGATTTTCAGATTTATGTCTGGTCTCTGCCATGCTTTCTAACTTTTGATAGCGTTATGATGTTTGGTGCCATTGATTGCTTGAGCAATGAGGTACATCTCAGCTTGAACATAACTTCCTATCTCTCACTTTTCTGGTGGGAGAATTGCCTCTGGAGAGGAATCACAGCTGCAAATCTCAAGAGGAAATATATACCTCTCTATTAGTGTAGACTTAGGTGCCTAATCACTTCTAAAGTCCAAAACTTAGGGCCTCTGCACTGGTGGTTGGATCACCTGGCCCACCTGCTTCTGTGAATCCTGTTCGGAGGTCTCTGATGTTCTCCTTGTCTCTGAGACTCTGGCCACTCTGGTCCCGGCTCAGGATTTTGGTGGGTGGCAAGACACCACCGTTAGATACTGGAGTGCAATGCCTAACTTCTCTTTAGTTGGGCTGATTTAGCCCAAAAATGAGACTGGTGGCATCCCGCGTGATTCTGCTTCTACCATAAATAATCTACTTGCTCCAGAAACAAACAGTAAAATCTTACTGTAAAAAAGTTACTACTTTTTTTTTGTCCCATCTACCAGCATAATTTCATGTAGTCTTACCTTATAATAAAGCAAACAGGCGGTTTTTAAATAAACCTTTTATATTGTTGAGTGCACATACTGAGACCACTTAGCAGCTTTACTACTTTCTGTTGAATTTTTTTTTTAAGCTGCTAGCCTTCTTCTTCCAGATGGTATCATACATTGGTGGTAACTGTCAACTGCTTTCATCCACACTTGCACTTGGGTAGGAATATATTACCTAACTGGCTTTTGTCCCAAGACAATCAAATAGTTGCAAATCCCAAGTTATTAGGCTTCATCAAAATCTGGTTAAAGTTAGACCTGGTTACCCTGTAGCCAAGCTGAAGTTGTCAGGATTTTTGGTCATGGGAAATGTATATCCCATTTAGATTTTATTAATTTTTCAGACTTTTTGAACCTATTTACTTTAAAACGAAATATGTCATCCTCTGTGGGTTTGGAACTGTTTTACAGAGTCTTTTCTGTTGCTTCTTAAGCACTGTCTGGCTTTGTCCACACTTCATTAAAGGCATGTAGTGGCTCAGGAGGATTAGGATAACTCAAACCCAGCATTTCTACTCCCAGCGGAAATTAATCTCTCAAAAAGAAAGCTGTGCAGGTTTTGTTCTCATCTTATTTCTTGAACTGCCTGTAGCTCTGTCATTATTTCAGACAGTGTTTAAGGGCCCAAAGCAAAGACCACCATATTAAAATATTTGATTACAGCTCTCCCTGATAAAGTCTTATATCAGCCTAATTACTATATTTTTGGGCTTCCTAAATTTTCTCCAGAGTAGCAATGCCTACTGCTCTAGATATTCCTGCACGTGTAGCAAATCTTCAAAGGGTGAAATTTCGCTTTGTTGTGCACGACACAAGATAAGTTTCTTTTCCAAGCACTATTTGTGCAGTTGGCTACCTCGAGCTCTAGTCAGTCTCAGTGGTGAAAGATCTTCTAGCAGCAGGCACTTGTACCCTGCTTCCAGCTGCTGTTGTGGTTCCCTCTTCAACTTTTGTCTCTCCCCCAGCAAGAAATACTTTAAAGATATCAGTAGTTCTTTAACAACTTGAGATGTTCACAAGTAGAAATGTTGAACACAAAAAGTGAATTTCCATTACCTAGCATGGTCTTTTGTAACCAAAGAACCATTGACGCTGTATCTTGAAACAAAGTGGCTGCAGATGTGGGTTTAAAGGGGAGGCTGGAACTAATGAGGAAGTATTACATGCAAGTTTTGGGACTGTTCTCAGAAGTAAGTACGTCCAGAAAACTGCTCAAGTTATATTCCATTAGTCAGCAGCAGGCAGTCCTTAGATTTGTAGTTTTATGAATGTGAGGTCTCAGGTCAACCTAGCAGTGAGGTGACGTACAAATACGTGATCAGCAATCTAGGCTAATGTGTTTCAGTTCACACTGGAGTGGCCTGTGCTCACATGGAGGTGGGTTAGAGTAGCACTATGCTGGAGGAGATGACTTGTTGAGACTTGGTAGCTCATCATGATTTTGTGCCTTGCAGAGTTCTCCATTTCTAATTTTTGCGAAAAGGAATTAAGATTCTTCTGCTCTAATCAAAAGAAGATGCCTGACAATTCCCTGTGTAATCATACTGTAAACAACTGTGGGTAATTGTTCTTTATTTCCTTTTGTTCTGTGCTTCATTTCAGACTTCACCACTAGTTTCTGTTATACAGCACTGAACGAAGTAGTAATCAAAGAAATGGAAATATATTCAAAATTTGCACTTATTTTTGTTTTCTAAATAAGAAATAATTTCAGACTGTTCTTTGGTTGTACAAGCTCATATTCACCTTTCTCCAGAGACACTCCCTATCTGAAACTTACCAGCACAGATTTTTGGGTTGGAATACTAGAGTACCTGGGAACAGGAATCTTGATTGTTTGAGTTTTGTAATGACACATTTTTACAACCTTATAAAGGACAAATAAAACTTGAGCTTACTAATTAATTAGGTTAGACCTCAGATTCATCTGACAAGATAGTAAAGCTGTACAAACTTTTCCTGTAAAACTTCACCAGGCACTGGGAAGCATCATAGCTGAGTGTGGAAGTGATAATATCATAGTTTTGGTGCCAAACAAACCTTACGTTTTATGGTTTGGTTTTTATTTGTTCTTCAGCTGGAAATTATTAGGGCTATTGTTACTCACGAGGCAGGACCTAGAGTCTAGAGTAAGATGCTCACATTTACAGTAAGCTTTCTGTTGGTTTGGGGTTACACATCTTCCTTATCTTAGAAGAAGAATTAAGGTCAACATTCTTTTGGTCAAATGCCTGTATGGTAACTGCTTTCCACTGCTGCCCCAGACACCACCATCCAGGAAGTGTTTCATAATTCATTCAGTATATACGTGAATTTTCTTGCAATTTATCATGTTGTTTTGTTTGTTTTGTTTTTTAAAATAAATCTCTCTTGATGGAAGTTCTAAGTAGAAGTCAGAACAATACCCTGGTCTTTGGAGAACCTGATTGGGAAGGGTGGTGTGCAAGTCTAATCTACCTCACGCCCCCTACTTATTATAAAAAAAACACTTAAAATGGTTGCATTCAGTAAGTAGCATTTTCATTAAGGATGGTTAACAGCTCTATAACTGTTCAGCTGTTGCCAACAGCATTTTCATATTGCATCTTCTGGGGGTTACTATCTTGCTATTTAAAAATAAATAGACTGATATATAGGCAGACACACCAAAAAGAGGTAGTGTTACTGACAACTCCACTATAGCTTTCAGCCCGTTAACATAAAACTCCACCACTAAATCTCTCAGGGTAAACTATGCAGAGATAGAAAAGCCCCAAGGTATTAAGAGTGATTTTGATATAAATTCCAATTTTATTTTATGACCATTTTACAGCTGCTTCTAGATATCTTCTCTCGTAAACTACAAGGTACAAGGCAAGTGTTACCACTTTTTTCTTTTTTTTCTTTTTTTTTTTTTCCTGCAGGGTTTCAGACAGTTGGTTTATTGTGACATGTTAGCAGCTTTTTCTCTGCACTGCACATTCATAAGAATGAATTTTAATGAGACTAAGCTAGCAGAAGACCCATAAAGAAGATGCGATTATGTTTTAAGTATTCATAAAAAAAGTTACATTAAATTTACACATTTTGATTTTGTCTGTGACAGTCAAAAGAAATAGACTGAGAGCATATGAGGCCGTGTAAATCCATACAGTTGAAATTACTTCATTGTATGGGCTGCATATCCAGAAAACATTTCTCTGTGCGAGAAGGAAAGCTTTTTGCTGAGAAAGGACAGATGGGGGAAAAAAATAATGCAAGAAGCCACTGGCCAGTGCCAGAGCACTAACTCCTGTTAGCATCACTTCTGAATGGCATCACTCATGCACATATGGTTGTAGATAAAAACTTTACGTGGTCACTGAATAGGCATATAACAAATAGGAAACCAGTAAGTTGTTGGTATCCTTTTTATGAACCCCACGAGGAAAATTCCTCTAAAAGGAAGGCTACTGAAGTAACATATGCGATGATGTCTGAAATTTGGGGCAGTTTCTATCACAAGTAGGATCTCCATCTGCAAACTGAGGGCATAACTTCATCCATTAGCAATAGACTGCAAGTTTATAAATATATGTTCCATGAACATATGAGTTGTAGTGATGGGAATGTCAAATTCTGTACTAATTACATATAATGAATGAGGAGTAATTTCTCCAAACTAGTATTTTATTCTTACAAACTCTTGTTTCTCAAAATATTCACCCACATTTTTCTCATTGGAAATTGGTTAAAATTAAATCTCAATGGGATGTTTTGAGCATTGTGATGGAACTTAGTTTAAAAGTTTAAACTTGTATTACTAATAATGCAATTCTGGATTGCCTAGGTTTCTTCTCTTGCACATTTTTTACAGCAAAATTTGACAGTATTACCTGCTGCCTGTCAGAACAGGAGAAAAAATATTACTGCATAAAGCAAATAATAAATAAAAATTTCTACTATTTATAAGGAAAAAAGTGTTCTTGCTCTACAAGAAATGTCTTACTCTCACTGTGAGGATGGTAATGCTACAAGATTTTTGATTACAGTGGTGTAATTCCACTAAGCACCAGGATATGACTTTTTATCTTCAGATAAAGACACAGTTAAATGACCTCTTCATCGCTCTGTGCAGGCATAAAAACATTAAAAATTATTTAATGAATGTTGTATATAAGCTTTGCGAAAATCCTAGCAGCGTACTTGGTTATTCTTAGATTCCAGGCTTATGGCCAGGACTCTTGATGTCTAGAGGGAAAACAATATTAATTGTACTAATGTAAGTTGGTAATGCCTGTCTAATAGCTGCCTTCTCCTGTCCTAGCTGATATCGTTCCCTAATAATATGTTTAAAATATCTGCGTGAGCTGGAATTTTCCCTTCTTCAAAACCTCAAATAATGGTTTGATTAGAGTTAAAATATTATGTAGTTTTAAATGCTTTTTTTCCATACTTATTTTGAAATTAGAAGTAACGTATTGTCGGTAATATGAAAAGTAAGCATTTCACATTTTCTAATGTTATTTTTCAGCTTTGCTGATCACAGGTACAAGGTGAATAAACTCTTGATTTAAAAAAACAAACAAACAAACAAAAAAAAAAACCCCCAAAAACCACTAGCTGACCAAAAATGCAGCGTTTGGAGAAATGAAGTCTTTATTGAAAGTTTTGCTTGCCAGTTGGGTACTGGCATTTGCTTCCTTGCTGGCCTACCACTGATAATTTCTCATATGTAACCATGACTCTTCTGAAGTTGACTGGAATAGAAGGAGACTGAGTAAAAGTTACAGCTCTGATTTAATTTTCACACAGTAGTTCAGTACCTTTCTTTTTTGTCCAGTTTCTTCTTTGGTTGCAGTTTTAATCAGTTACTTAATTCTCTCAGTCTATCACAGTACAACAATTCTGCCTAGTATTTTTTTCTTTCATTCTCTATTTAGACATAATAGCATTTTTCATTCGTGTTTACATCTTTAAAGAGCAATAAAAACCCCTGATAACTAATTTCTGTTCAAGTCCCTTTTACGATAGCCAAAAAACCCCTAGCCCCTAATCAATTCATCTTATTATAGAGGCTCAAAGTCACATCATGCTGTGAACAACCCTAAGTTTCTAATGTGTGTTAAAACATACATTCAGTTTTGTGAACTTGAGATTGAAGGCCTAATAGTATGGAAGCATTTGATATGGAAGTACTTCAGTTCAACTTTGTTTGGTCTTTGTAGTTGTTCAGAGGGAGTACTCGGTGAATCCTGGTGTGTCTATTTATTACCTTTTAAGTTCTTTGCTGGTCCTACCTGGGAGTCTGCCTATTAACCAGCCTAAATAGCAGTTTTTCAGTCAAATGGATATGCCTGCTCCTCCGTACTGGAGGTCTTTAAAATAACCCCAAAGATCTTTTTTTTTTTTCAGGGAAGTGTGTATTTGTTCATAGGCTGGACATATGAATAACAAATAGTTTTGCGTTAAAGTCTGAGATCTTCCTCCCTTGAGCCCCATTAATGATTTTCAATTTTTAGTATAGGATTAATTTTTCATAAGCACAGATTAGCTCAGCATAAATACAGTAATCAATGTTGTATTATGTTATGAAAAGTTCCAGCTAGTTTTATGCTGAAAGAATTGAGAGATTTTAGAAATGGAGCTTTTCATGGCTGGGCGCAAAGTCTCAGTTTCACTTTACACTAAAATTTAGTTGTCCCCTGCCAATCTGATAGTCTAGATGCACAATTATTTCAAATGTAAGCATCAGTTTTAGAAAATTGGATCTTGTATTTTGAAAACACCTGTGGTTTAGATTAAGGATGTTCTTGATGATGCAGTCTTTCTACAACTTTTGTAGTTTTTCCACTTCAGCCGGTCTAAAAGGTGCATTTAATATTGCGTTGCTAATTCTTGGCTGAAAAGCACACTTTACATACATGGTGTTATAGAGGCAATGATAGAATAGAGTTTTCCACAGTAAGTAGTTGAAGTATACACTGGTTATATTTCAGATATCAAAATATTGGAAAAAACTGCTTCTGTAATGTGTTATTACTTCTGTGGAGTACATGACATCATAGTAAATGATTAGTGATGTGTAAATCATTAAATTTCTACTGACTATCAGATAAGAAAAGTGATTGAAGAATCTTCATCATGGTAATAAGCCAAATTAAACAAATGTTTCCTAATGGAGAGCAGCCCTGAGTAGAAGGACTTGGGAGTGCTTATGGATGAGAAACTCAACATGAGCTGGCAGTGCGTGCTGGCAGCCCAGAAAGCCAACTGTATCCTGGGCTGCATCAAAAGAAGTGTGAGCAGCAGGTCATGGGAGGTGATTCTCCCCACTCTGCTCTGCACTTGTGAGACCCCACCTGTGTCCAGTTCTGGAGTCCTCAACATAGAAAAGACATCGAACTGTTGGAACAGGTCCAGCGCAGGGCCACCAAGATGATTAGAGGGATGGAGCACCCTCTCCTATGAGGACAGGCTGAGAGAGTTGGGACTGTTCAGCCTGGAGAAGAGAAAGCTCTGGGGAGACCTGATAACAGCCTTCCAGTATCTGAAGGGAGCCTACAGGAGAGCTGGAGAGGGACTCTTTGTCAGGAAGTGTAGGGACAGGATGAGGGATGATGGTTTTAAATTGGAAGAGGGAAGATTTAGATTAGATATTAGGAAGAAATTCTTTCCTGTGAGGGTGGTGAGGCACTGGAACAGGTTGCCCAGAGAAGTTGTGGCTGCCCCATCCCTGGGAGCGTTGAAGGCCAGGCTGGATGGGGCTTTGAGCAACCTGGTCTGGTGGGAGGCGTTCCTGCTTGTGGCAAGGGGGTTGGAACTTGATGATCTTTAAGGTTCCTTCCAACTCTAACGATTCTATGATTCTATAATGTGCTTTATCCTGAATATCAAGAGCATGTGAAATTATTCTACACAGGAAGGGAACATTTAGTGCTTTTTGCCCCAGGCTTACATACCACTGATTGATGTTGTTAAACAGTGCAGACTCCTGAGGGGATGCTTACTTGGGTTTAGAGATTGGTTTATTTTGGTTACAGCTTTTCTGTTTATAGTCAATTTAAGAGGAGCTGAAATCTATTATTTGTGAATTGGGACAAGATTGTCTATACTGGAATCTGTTCCCATCGGTTTAGCCAAACAAGGTTATAATCTCGACTGAGTATTCAGCTAGAGCATGTACGGATAGCTAGTTAGACGAATACTCTTAGTTTATGGGACATTTGAATTTGGATAACTTCTGTTCTTTCTCATGTAGATTTCTAAGATTCTCAGTAAATAAGTAGGTCTTTTCTTTCCCTGTTTCTCATTGATAATTTCTGCTGTTGTTCATGATAGGGGCTGTAATTCACAACAGTTTGAGGGAGGCACTTTTATATTTCCTTGTTGTGTGACCAGAAATAGCTACTGATAATGAGGCTGTGGTGAGATTTCTATGGTTGTTTAGCTTGGTTGGATTTTTTTAAATTTTATTTTTAACAGAGAAGGTGGCTACACCAATACAGAACTGTCTGATCTTCCTCTTCTTGATATGTTAGTGTTTATACACATTGTTCATTCTGGTCCTTCTGTCTGACAGTTCAGCACTCTACTAATTTTAGTTAGGGGTGTCTGTCTTCAAGGACTGAACAAGACTATCCTTGATTTAAAAACAAGCAAAATCCTAATCTGAATTACGTAGAGATCAGCGGTTGGCCTCTCCATGGAAGTTGTAGGTGTATCAGTAATTTCCTGTATGTTTCATTTTGTTAAACTTTGCAGTTTCCAGCTACTGCTTTAATTTAAACCTTCTGAGTGAGATTTGAGTTCTGCTTACTCAATGGCTGGTCTCCTGGAACTGTGAAGTGGGTTTTTGGCATTTTGGGGTTGATTTTTTTCTCTCCTTTTGTCCTTTGATATTCTTACCACTTTAGTCTGGCTGAGCTGTAGCTGAAACACAAACCAAATAAAGAAACAGATGTCTCCATAGATGAATGAATTGCCATGGCTGCAATAAACAACCCATCTCACTTTTAAAAAATGAACCCTGAGGATCTAACTGCATTGTAACGTGGAATCTGTGGCAGCAAATTTCACATTTTCATATTTCACCTTATCCAGTGTCTTATAATGCCTTCATCTTGGGGGTGACAGGGTGGACAGAGCTGCAGTGAAGGGGCAATCTTTCTCCTGTGCAGATCTTCAGAAAGCGAGTCCTCGGTACAGGCTTCTCAGCTACTGTGCAGTGCAGTAACAAGACGTCCCTCCCGTTCTGGGACCTCGCACATCAAACACAGCCTCTGGTGAGTCCAGCAAGTGCGTGAGGCCCCCATGGTCAGTGTCACGGGTTGGGGGAGAGCCAGGGCTCAGCGGGGAGGCACCTGCTTAATGTGGAGCAACCTCCCTTCTTGGGTGTCACACATCACCTTTATATAGCAACAGGTACCGTCCTCCTGACACTGACACCTTGTCACGGAGTAGCTTCTTACTGGTGTATGTTGATGTACTGTTTCTTAGGGAAATGCTGTGATTGTAGCACATCTCAAAAAGTCTTTGGTCAGATCTTTCTTCTCTAAGTTTTATGAATACATAAACAACTTTGTATGTGATGTGTTTAGCATGGTGTACTTGTATTGGTATTTTGCTGAATTGGACACTCGATTGCTATGGTACCTGAGTTGTTATTATCCCTTCACATGTCTTCACCTTGATGAAGAATAGCAGATTGATTGCATTACCTTAATAAGTTATCAGGGATTACTGCTATTCCTCTTGCTGTAATTGGTGAATAAATAGGAGAGTTTTCCAAGTGCAGTAGTTCTCACAAAAAGCAATAGAATATCAATGGGTTTTTTGCCCCTGCAAAGTGAAATGTTAAGTGTAGAACAGAAGATTTTAGATTAGCAGTTATAAGTTTATTTAGCCTTATCCAGTTTCCTGACAGGCTGGGTGGGGTCTTTTTGGGGTTTCGGTTGTTTCCCCCCTCCTCCCCCCCCAATTTTTATGATTAAAAAATCTCCAGAAAGTAACCAAAGTTTTGACATACATGCACAAGTTTGTGCTGTAGATTGCAAGGATTAACTTTATTGTCTTCCTACAGGAATTTGGTACTTCAAAAAAACCTACTGTGAAGTTATGGTAAAAGAAATACTTGTAAAGACTATATATGTCTGCAAGAAACAATTTATGATCACAATATTAGGTTTATGTTCTTGCTTTTATCTATGGAAAAAACAGATAACAAATGTTTCCTTCCCATTTTTTTTCTAATTGGACCTTTTTTTTTTTCCTTTTTTTTTTGTTTTGATTTTTTTTTTTGTTCACTCATCAGTCCCAGTGCAACCTCTGTCTAACTTCTGCTTTTGAGTAAATCAAAATGTGAATGCTTTGATAAAAGCTGTTAAGTGATTGAATGATAAGGACTTTTTAATTGAGAATTTTTGTTTTGAGGAAGAAAGGCTTCTTTGTCAGAGAAAAAGCAGAAAGCTGAGAAAAATGTTCATGGAGAGTGTAATAATATTCAGAAAGAGACAACAGATAATGATGATTTATCAAAGATGTTAAAAACAAGGTCAAAAATGCTTTATACCATAAAGAGAAAAGTATCAAGTCAAACTTTGCCACTAAATGCATATTCTTCATTTATTTTCATGGCTATGGGCATAAGACTATCTTATTAATGCAGAGATACAGTATCATCATATAGGCCACCTTTTATTTCACTATTTTGTTCATATAATTGCATGGTTGCTGTGATTTCTGAAGCTCTTATTAAATACATCATTACAACAATTCTGACCTTTTTTTTTTTTAAGTTTTTATCTTTGCTGATTTCTAACCTGTCTATAGGAAAGAAATTTTGAACGACTTCACAGGGGAGTAGAGAATGAAACTGTAATCTGTCCTTAATGGTACTTAAAAAAAAAAAAAAAGGTTGTCTGTTTGGTGGGGGTTTTGTGTTTCAATTCCGGGTTTTTGGAGGGGTTCTTCTGTTTGTTTTGTTTTTTTTAAAGTTCCTTCTTTCTTATTTGATGATCAACCTAGGTCCCTAATTGGGAAGTGGATGGGGAAGAGCTTGCAGTAGTAGTATTGAAATACAAACATTGCTATGACATTGATATCTGTAATATAGGTCATACACAGATTATCTTTAATGATGCTCAGTCCAAACATGCACAATAGATTTTTGTGAAGCAATGTCAGTTCGTAGGTTGTCTGTGGATCTTGGTTTTTCCTAGTACATGCATACATTATACAAAATATTAAATCTGGGGTGGTGCCTACAGTAAATCTTTCAAGACAGTTTTATCTGCACAGTTCAAAGCAGCCTAACGGAATACTAGCCTGGCAAATTAGAACCCATTTCTCCATTTGCGTTTTCTCTTCCAATAATTTGTAGAAATATAATTACCTTTTTCTTAGTAGTAATAATAATAATTGAAAAAAAGACTGGAGAAAGCAACAACATGTTTGTGTTCTTATTCTGGTAGGGTTATCGATAAGAGGCCATGTTTTGTTTTAATTGCTTTATTTTGTTTTAAACTTTTGCATCGTAATAACTTTCATTTTATAGTCACTCGAACAGTGATGCTATACTTCAGCCATTTAAATTACAAGTGATGCAAGAATTATGAACATTACAGTTAGAAACATATTTCCTTATGGACTTGTAGCACTGCAATGGATAAAGCTGTAACTGCTATCTAGTTCAGCCTGGAGAAGAGAAAGCTCTGGGGACCTTACAGCAGCCTTCCAGTATCTGAAGGGAGCCTACAGGAGAGCCGGAGAGGGGCTTTTTGTCAGGAAGGGTAGTGACAGGACAAGGGGTAATGGTTTTAAATTGGAAGAGGGGAGATTTAGATTAGATATTAGGAAGAAGTTCTTTCCTGTGAGGGTGGTGAGGCACTGGAACAGGCTGCCCAGAGAAGCTGTGGCTGCCCCATCCCTGGGAGCGTTGAAGGCCAGGCTGGATGGGGCTTTGAGCAACCTGGTCTGGTGGGAGGTGTCCCTGCCCATGGCAGGGGGGTTGGAACTTGATGGTCTTTAAGGTCCCTTCCAACCCTAACCATTCTATGATATCTGTAGTGAATTGGTTTTCCAGAGTTAAACTGTTTACAGTGTCACTGTAATATACTTGATGTATACCCCGCTGACCTGTTACACAAACCACTACAACACCTTGCATTGTGATATAACAGGTCTGCTCAGAAAGAGTAGTGTTAGCTACAGCCTGCAGTTACAGTTACACAGTTGTGCAATACCATCATATAGTAGAAAAACATGATCTAGTACATTAATATATGGATGAAATAAATATGTGTTAGTATCAGGTTCCTCTGTGACCACACTAATTGTATAGTTATTGGTGCTTAGTGGTACAGATAATACTAAATCAAGGTATTATTGTCAACCCAACAAAACTGGTCAACACAAAGCAGAGCAACACCACTTAATACTAATTATAGATAGTAAACAAATCATGCCAGAACTTAATACCGGGAAAAGAACACGATTGCTTCGTATAACGGCTGTTAGTATACATAACATAAAGAAATATTTCTAAAATTAGTTTGATTACTATTTTATTTTTTTGCTAAATAGAAGTTGAAGTAAGGTTTTCAGCTCTTATGGTGTGAACTATGAGGCTTAAGGAGTTCACACTAGCTAAGAGTCTGTCGCGTGAATTCTGAATGAGATTTATTGCTATAAGAGCACATGTCAAAGACTAGTAGCTATCAGCTGTAGAACTGAAATACTTGTATTGCACTTTGACAGAAGAACCATTCTGGACTTCTAATATTGGCAATATATGTTGTAGCTAAGATTACAAAAAAATTCAAGATAAAATAATTTGTCTGATGAAATGAAGATATTAATTGAAGAATGAATGAAGAAGCCATTTTCTAATTGTTTTCAGTTCACTAAGTGAACCACTTCACTTAGAATTGAAGCATTGTATGCAGTATCCTTATAAGCAGCTTTTATTAGTGAATTCTGGTAAAGTCAACAAGGTGAAAACTGAAGTCACAAGTAGATGTTGCATGGCACTAGGTACTGGTAGTGGGATGAAGTGGGATCTCCTGAGTCTGTACTGTTTTCTTCCACAGTTACATTGAGATATTTTAGTAAGGCAAAGAAAGTGACTTGAACTGCTGCTTGCTGCACTGTTGTTTGCTATCCTGCACTGTTTTAAAAAGTATTTATTCTGGTGAGTGACTTCTGCTAGCTCACTGAAAATCAAATAGCTATTCCTCTTTCTTCTTAGTACTCCATGGAAAAACACAGGTATGAAAATGTTCCCAAAGTACTTTATTCAAGCCCCAAAGCAATAGAATTGTGAAGAAATCACTACCTTTTCAGGCTGATTGTGTTATTTCTTTATTTTTCAAGCAGTGACTAGTTTAATGAATAAATAATAAATATGTATTTTCATTGCATTTCTTGTGTAAACTACATTCACATTTACTAGATTCTGTAGTCACCTCTTGGCTTACCCTGTCAGGAGCAGTGCTGGTCCACAGCACAGCATTTGCAGGTGTGTTATCAGAAATGGAAAATGGGTGGCTTGGCCCTGTTGTCCCTCTGCATCATCTCCTTACTGTAATTAAAGTTGTTGGGTTTTAATCTTTGAAGCTTCTGAGGGATGGCGTAGCAAATAACCCCACATTTTTTATTTCATTGTCTTTATGAGTCTGTAAATCACACTTAGTAGTAACTGCTCTTTTTCCAAGTGAAGAGAGAAAGAACAGTAGAGAGAAAAGAAAAGGTGTGTGTGGAGCGGGGAGATGAGATTATGCTACCTTGCCCTAGCATCTTGTCAAGAAAAGATCCTTATGTTTTCCCCTGTTCAGGTTAGAAAATTATGAGCCCTATTTTTAATCCCCAGTTCACAGCAGCAGAACACCAGGTAGTTATTTCTAGCATCTGTTTGTCATAAAGTAAGGTATACCCTAAAGAGACACTCTTCATAAACACTGAGCACCAGAAATACTGTTCGTATTAAATTGGACCACATGAATAATACAGAAGTCATGAATTTAAATTATTACTGGCATTTGGAGAAAATGGCAGTATTTCAGCCATTAAATAACAACTTTGCTTTATTTCTGGAAACAGAAACTTATTAAGTTGTAAATCATATTGATGCTATGGCTCAGATAGATTTCTGGTTCCTAAACCATTCAGACATATCTCAGCAGTACTGTGTTGCACCGCAGTTTGTTTCCTCAAAGGTCTTCAGCCCTCTTCTGTGAGGTACTTGAACCGTAGGCATACTATGATGGCTTTTTTTTTTGTTGTATCAGGTCTAGGTGCCACTGTTTATGGAATCAAAATATTGTGGAGTTTTTGAGATGGCTAGTCTGACTCATGTTGTTTTTGATGCTTCTGCAGACCCCGAACTGGAAGTGTGGGAACAGCTATTTAAAGCGAACTGGGGTACAGTCCACTAAATAGTATTGTCGCAGGAGCTTTTTCTCCCTGATCTTTGAATTGTATCTATTTATGTATCCTTGGCAGGGTAAGACTCAATTTTTACCAGATGATGACCTACCTGGTTAAATAAACATCTTTGTAGTCTGCAGCACTCGTTATTTCCCTTTCCTGTTTCTGTTCTTCCTTCACCCTTCAACCTGCTTTCTATCTAGTGAAATTAAGTTGAAGTGAGTTGGAAAAATATGCGTTGAAAAACGTGACTGTTGATGGGATCTACATGGGGCTTATGTCAGAAGGCAGAGGAGGAGAATAGTTTACATTCAGATAATTTTGGCACAGCAAACAACAAGTTTTCCTTCTTTGCTTTGAGAAAGGCATCCTGATTGATCTTGAGAGAAATCATTTAGTCTTTGCAGGGCTTTGCTTTGATACAGATGCTGTATTTGCACAAGTGCCAAAAAATAAGAAAAACTAGGAGACGCTTTCTGTTTGAGGAGCCTCTCCAGTCCATACTGTGTGGTGGAAATTAAACTGGATATAGTGACCATAAGAACAGAAAGAAAACATTACTTTAGTCTCTCCATCAGGTCTCTTATTGTTCCTTCAGTTGTTACTTCAAAAGGGAGAACTCGGGAGAACATAAAAAGGTCTGGTTAGAGAAGTAACTGGCACTGAAAAGCTTAGAGACTTGAATATATCGGTGTTTCACATTTCTCTTCATCAGAGATACAGGAGACACCAGAAAACAGAATACTAAGCAGTGGAAAACGCAGATAGAGAAGAGTTGCAAATCCAGCATGACAAAAATAAGCTCCAAGGGGAAAATACCTTTGGAGAGTAAAAAAAGACACTGAGCAGCACAGGAGGCCACATGCTGGAGCTCAGGCTATGTACAGATAAGATTTGATAAAAGTCAAGCTGACTTAGACCTTGTGAAAAAAGTCAAAGCAAATAGGAAAAGGGTTTTTTCAGCTATATACATAAAAAGAGACTAAAGAAAGAAAAGCCTTGAGGTTGTGGGATGGGATAAGATAAAGTGTGAAAATGGCAAAATAAATAATGTGCCTCGTAATCTGTAAGGATGATTAGGCTGAATGTGGGCTCAAAGACAGGAAAGAAAAAGGAAGAAAGGAAATGAAACCTGAGATGTAGAGTATTCTACAATAGGAATTTAATGACCTTGAAGTAATATAAAGAAAATGAGGTTCAGCAATGCAAACTCTTAAGTCATTATTTATTTATTTATTTATTTATTTATTTTCAAGGATTAAAACCATCTCTTTCTGTTATAGAGTGTGAACTGCTGTTTTGGGGGTAAGCTGAGATGAAAAACTCAGGTGGAGTGGGCAGCTGGAGTACTCCTGAGCTGCCACCAGTGCGGTGTGTCTGTGAGGCAGGAAAGTAGAAACTGAAAACGGAATAGAAGAAATTCTTTCCACGGAAACAAGACAGTTGTTGCCATCACAAGAGCTGCATTGCAGAACACACTCACCTGTAATACTGCATGCAGTTCTGGCCACTTGTGCTCCAGAAATATAATTAACCCAAGCAGGGATAGAAGTGCTACAAAGATGATGAAGGGAGATGGCTTTTCAGAGAACCTGCCCAAGAAAGGGAAATTAGAGGAACTCTCTTCTTTCAGTGTAGTCAAACAAAATCTGAGAGAGAGTGTTCTGGTAATGGAGCATTAAAATAAGAAATATCACTGCTACAGAAGTGATTGTGCAGGGTGAAATTCTGGTGTCATTGAAATGTTTTTGGTTTTAAGAGAGGTGGCAGGTGTGTTGGGGAAGAGGAGGTTAAACCTTTCCTGTTAAGAGCAAATAAGCTGTCCATCTTGTTTGAAGTCACAGGGATTATTTTTACCTCACACAAATATTCATATAATATTCATGTATTGATCTATTATGGCCACCAGAGCACCACAAACCATATTAGGTTTATGTTATGATCTAAAGTGTGTTTTTATTTAAGGAAAGCAAGTATCCCAACAGTCCTAAAAATGCCCCCTTCCCTTTCCTCCCTCACGCATGCCTGAAATTCTCCTGGTGTTTGAAACGTTAGATTGAAAAGTAACTTTTTTTTTTCTTCTTTTTTTTTCTTTCTTTTTTTTCCCCAATATGCTATAATATTCTTTATTCCATCAAATAGAGGTATATGATCCACATGAAGACAACAATAAGATTTGGGTTGTTCCACTGCAAAGCGGAAGATAAAATGGAAATACATAAGAGTTCCTGAGGCTAGTTAAATCAAAGCAATAACAAGGCAGACACAGTTTAGATTAAGACACTTCTCAGAAAATCAAATTAAAAATAGGTTAATGCTCCATTTTGGTGTCTTGTGATGTAAAGTATTGCTAAAGCCCTACTCTTTGCCCTTGGCTTTCTTCTGCTACTTTTCAATTAATCTTCTCTTCACAGAAATAAACATTTTAATAAGCATATACAATAACACCAATCACTGATGGTAATTACTCTAAGTAAAATAGCAATTTTTATTGCAGCAAATATAAAACGACAATTTTAATTATGTAAAGTCTCTAATGCCTTAATGATTTTAGCCCATTTTCCATGTTTGTACATGAAAGCTGGCTCCATATTTTTACTGTTACCAAAGTTACAAGGATGTATTATTGGGCTTTAAATGTTTATTGTCATCTTAGCAAAGTGGCTTTTATTTTTTGTTTATGCTCCAAAAGCTTGGCAGACTGGTGGAAATCCACACACTAATGGCTAATCTGGGTTTGTGCCAAAAGAACAGTAATAGCTGCAAGCACAGAAAAAACATCTGAAGAGTAAATGCCAAATTAATCCCTAATGTAACTCTTTCGCCTTAGTGCAATTACTCTAGAGAATACATTTTTCGCAGTGTGCATCCTGTTACAATCCATTATCTTCTAAGGGGGGTTGCATATATCAGGACAGTCAAGCACTCTGGGTTCAGCTGTTGCCTTTCTATCCAAGAGAATCCCAAATCATGCTGCCAGTTGTGGCCTGCGTGCCCTGCTATCCAAAGTAGCTAAACACATTCAATCTCCCATTGAGAAGCCTAAATGAATTACACCTTTACAACTGAATTTAGGGTGTTATAACTTCCTCTTGAATACAATAAAAGTCTGAAGTGACAGGTAAGTCCTGCCAAAGTCATTACAGTTGTATGTTTTAATGGTAACACTGGTGATTTTTTGGACTTTGTTCAATATTGGATGCTACCATTTCAGTACTTGATGCACTTAATCTTTTTTTTAGCCTGTCAGAACACTTATTTATTCCCACAAAATAAGAGAGAGTACGTAAAGTTATTTATACTTAACGATGAACCAAGTCCTGTTCTGCAGAGAACAGCAGTACCTTTGCTCCTCTGCAGAGTTTTAAGTTCATCATATTCCACCCTTGGAAAAAGGAGGAGGTTCAATCTCTGTACAGGGAGCTTTTTGAAAAATTTGGAGAAGTGTTCTCTATTAATGATGATCTACTGAAAAGAAAGTTGCCAGAGGCTGAGGCACCCACCTCAGTAACCTGTCATTAATAACAGTTTGATTTAACAAAGCAGTGGGCCACAATGCCTCATTGATTTTAAATGGATGAGAGTAGAAACTACCTTGGATGGGTTTTGGGTTTTTTTCCCCTCCCTTATATTCTTTCTATATTCAAAAGAGTAATTTCTCCATGACTTGTCTCACCCTAGTCAGATATCTTATCAGAGTATAATGTGAGAAACTGTTTGTTCTTCCCTACCTGCATGGACATTTCCCACAAGCTATAATTACTGAATATCTCTGCCCAGTTCTCTGGTCACTGGTTGCGGACACAGTGCTTCCCTGGCCAGGAGAAGTCTGTTAGATCTCTAGCAATCTCTTCTTTTTTTCCTTTATCTTCCTGGTCCGCCTTTGATAAAATTTATCAGTGGCACTATCATTTCTAAACAAAGGCACCGGTAGTAATTGGCCAGATGGAATATTCAAACTCATTGTTTATGTTTTCTGTCTCTGTTACTGATCACTTAATAAATCAACTTTATACATTACCTCTCAAACATTTTATCCAGTCATAGCCTAGTCTTAATCTATAAAAATCCCAGCTACATTCTTGTCTGGGTTTGCAGTCATCTCTGTTTGATTTGGGTTTTATCAGAACATTGCTTTTGTTCCTAAAGATTTTTTTGTGATCTTCCTGTCTTTAATTGGAGATCATGATATTATGTATATCTTGAACTGCATATTCTTTGTGGGTTGGTGAACATTTCAGCTGATCAATGCTGTATTGTCCCTGTGTAAGTGAATGATGTTTGTTCTGAATTCAGAGACTTCATAGTGTGCAAAAGATTTTCTTTGGAGATATCTGCCATTACCATCTGGTTCAAATGCCATTGTAAACTTGAGTTTCTACAGTTGTTTTAATAATTCATCAGTTCTATACATGTACCTCTGGGGGAATGAGATCACATTTATTATCTGGAAATCTATACATAACTCAGTGACTTGCCTGGTTTGGAAATCATCATCACATCTTTTTCCAGTGGCTGTGTGACACTATTATTCCTTCTTTAAACATATTTCTTTTTTCTCCAGCTTTCTCAAAATAGCAAATGTCTTGCAGGTAAATCACAAAGATATGGTCAATATGGCAGTTGAATGCAACTTATTTCTTGTTTTCCATAGGATTCATGAAAACATCCTTGATTATTTCTAATTATATTCTCTGGTTGTGTGGGGCTTTTTGTGCTTTACCTGCTCCCTTGCTAGCATTGACGTTCTCGATTTTGTATCTTTCAAGATTTCTCTCACTTTTTACTGTTTAAACATACCCATATTTTAAATGCAGGGAGTTTACAGCTCTAGGTAGTCAACTAAACCTGGCAGGCTTATAGTCCAATGTGTTCTGCTTGCCACCTTGCTGTTAGCAAACAGGACAGCAGAAATTGAATGTAACCTGTTGTTTGTATGCCTTGTGCTCTGTGTGTCATACTAAATTGTTACATTAAACCATCTGGGCTGCTTCATTCAGAAATCAGTTGGTCATTGACCTGGTAAGTGCCTCACATGCCCCAGGCTTCTCAGTCTGAGTGTTTTGTGTTACTGTCTCTTGCTGTCTTGATCCTTCATGAAATGTTTGCCTTCATTCTCAGCCCAGTTTCCCTTGACTTTTTACCATATTGGACTCTGTCCTTGTTAAAGGAGAAGCTGCTGCCCTGGAATTCACACACCATTCATAGTATTGCACACACAAACATCTACTCCTGGGCATTCTTCCTCCTTCAGGCTTGACCCTAGGTTTTCCACAGCAGAGTTTCAGGCATCAGATTTTATAAAATACTTAATTTAATTGGAAGGTACAGCAGCAAGTACAGCCTGGGCTGGGTGCCTCCAAGGAAAGGAACCTTGAACAGAGGAGTCCCTGGGCAGTTGTACCCTTGTGATCCATACATCCACCCTTCACGTGCTGTCCGCATGTCTTTTAGTCCAATGGTGATTTTTGTTCTGGGATTTTCTAACGTCATCTTTGATTCTTCCTCTGTGACCAGGCAGGCAGGCTCTTGCCTTGTTGATTTGCAGTTGCAGCTAAGGGTTAGAGCTTACTTGTCTTCTGGTTTACACTCCTTGGACACCTGCATTTGCTGGCACAATATGGAAAACTGAGGATTCCCAGACGTGGGAAAAATGCTACCAAGACTTCATTGTGATAACAACTTCTTCCCCATAGTAAAAGACTAAACACAGCACTGTACCAGCTGCTAGGAAGATTACTGAGAAAAATAGCTCTATTGTAGCCTACAGACTTCAGCACAGCTAGTTACTCATGCTAAGTAAAGCTAAGTAAACAGTACAAATCACACCATATTATAATCCTAAATAATTTATTCTAAGTAAAACTTAATTATGCTAAGAAACTAATATCCCTCAAAAGTCATCCTGAGCATAACTAATAATTGATCCAAAATCCTTGCTTGCTTCCTTCCTGTGGGTATGGAAGAAGACATGAGAAGCAGTTCTTTCACAACAACCTTAATCCATGATTCCTAGCTCTATTCCATTGGTTTAGAAAAGGAGGTAAAAAAACCCTTCTGTCCTGGGTGTCGTTCTGAACAGAGAACTTGAAACATGGTCCAGATGAAATTGCCACTGAAAAGCTGGGTTTAACTGTTAAAAAAAACATATGCACAACAGTTATATAGGGTGTTCTATAGAGCCAGAAAAAAAGGAAAATGTGAAACTACTAAGATCATCTTTCTAAAGATCTGAATGAGACTGGCAGCTCTCTATGATGATCTAAATGGGAGAATAGGTGAACATGCAATGTTGTCACACTGAAATTCAAAATATTCCTCATATTTTGTAGAAATCAAGTAGGAGAAATTACATAGTCCAGGAAATAAGAAATAGTGTTACGTGGCAAATTTTGAAATTACAAACAAGAACATGAGTAAGGAGGGGGCAGGAGGGTGTATCTGGCCACAGTACTCAAAAGCTTAATCTGGCTGTTGTATATTCCAAATTGTACTGGTTACTATTAAATTTTTGTTAAGAAAAAAAAAATCCAAAGCATGGGATGGTGTGTTCAGACTCTAGAGGTAGTTGTTCTTCACTGCCATATGGTCATAAGACATCAATAGGATTAACAGTGTGTTATTTTGCATGCCAGTCTTTAAGAAAAACAGTGAGATTTTGGAGGAGGATAGCAAAGGTGAGGAGAATTTTCAGATGACACTGAAATTAGTCAATGCCAGTTGATACATTTTGAGTTTGAATACAGCTGTACATGACCTTACACAGCTGTGTATGGTGAAATCTTCCTCCAATAGATGAAGTCAAGACAGTGATAATAGTTGAGAGGCAAATTGGTGAACTTCCATCCATTACTTTTGCCTTATGATTAAAACAGTCATATCAAATATATGAAACAATTTAGATCATTGAGGATGTTACTAAGAGTCTGTATACCCTTTGCAGAGCAGTATACGCTTTGCTGCAGAAATGAGAAAGTTTGAAAGTGTCTGGTCTGCCTTCCACAGTTGGAAGAATAGCTCCATAATATGTATATTGAATATCCCCACAGATAATTTCCAGAGTTGTTTGTGTTTACTCTTAGATAAAGAGCTCCTCGAGCTGATCATCAGTAGGCAAATAAATAATCTCTAAAAAAAAATTAAAGCATATAGAATAATATTTAAGTGAAAAATATCTTTAAACTATGTTTTTATGTAATAGTTTCCATCTGAGATAACATCAGTTGTTTAAAGTCACATAGACCTGAACACCAAACACAGTGAATGGTGATAATCCTTCCTCTGATTTCAATGAGCTGTGGAGAAGGCACAAATAGCGGAAGATGTTCCTCCATGTTACAATCTGAGCGAACAAAACTTGGCCATGACTATTCAAAGATTATTCATGGTTGTTGGTGGTCCTCCCTCACCTGTAACAGCAATGTAAGTGTATGTTTGATGTGACTTTGTCAGTGTGGTGCAACCTCCAAAGTGTGGCGAAATTGGATTAAAACTATAAGCAAGATATCTTTTCAGGCTGACGTTTCTGTCATGCCAAATACTAGCACGTTCTTTCTTTGAGTGTTTGGCCCTAAGTTGTCTCAAATTCTCAACCGTTTTACAGCTCACAGGTCTGTCAAGAGCCATTTGCATTGTCATGCTTCATAATTCTGAATTCATAACTTGATACAATTTTTTTAGTACAGATTATCATTACGTTGATTTATTTTTTAAGTATTATTTATTTCTTTTCCTGAATTATTTCTGTACCTCAGTATGTAATGCTGGTCTTCACTACTGCAGATCTCACCTATAACCTCAATGTTCTCTCACACTGTGTTCTAAAAATCAACTGTGTTTGGTGTAGGCCTAATACCTGTTCCTGAAATGTTCCCTTTCAGTTTCAGTTGCATTTGAAAAGATTTTTATGTCGTTGCCTATGATTTTTATTTTCTTATTCTCCATGTTGTTTTTTAGATTAGAGGAATAAATTATCACATTTGCTATTTAGGTGTAGTTGCCCTCTCTTCTAACAGTGGGAAAAGGCTGACACATGTCTGCCAGATGCCTCAGTTCACTGCTCTCTTTCTCCTTAGCAATTTTCCTGTTTGTTTGCTTGTGACTGGTGATGTTAGGGCCTAAAAAGGAAATGCTCCCTTTGACTTCATTATCTGCCAGTTGTTTTCACTTTACTGCTCACTTGTCTCTGAGCAAAAGTGAGTGACCACCTTTGATCTAGTTGACTGCTCACCTTCCTTTTTCCTGGTAGTATGATGATGGGAAGCAGTTTTGGGAGTGTCTGGTTTCCCTTGTGTTATGAAGATGAGAACTAGCCTAACAGATTTATGGCTGACCTCCGTAGATCTCCCTTTTACTGGAATTCTTTTTTTTTTTTTTAATCTAGTAAAATGAGTCCAGTCTCCCTGGTTATTCTGTAAATGTTGTTCTTTTCCTTGAATCATCACTGCATCATAAAATTGTAGTCCATCTTCTTTCAATCTTGTAGAAAAAAAAAAGCTGGAAGTATATATATATTTCTGTTCTCTTTGGCTGCTTAAAACTCATAATTTTTTAAAAAAATATTCCATTTTCATTACCTTTAGCCACAGCTGGTGCTGTATCCATGCATAGCACTAATTTCCTATGTTAGTTTTGAATGATTCTGAGATCTTGTGAAGGCATTCAGAGTAAAACAGTAACTGTGCTGCTTGGTCCTCACTATTTCTGTTCTCCTGGAACCATAGTCCGTGGACTTAGGATGTTTTTTCTCACTAAAAGGTAGAAGAATTTTGTTTATCAAATTAGGAAGAGATATAGGAGAAATAAGGATGGTCTGCTATGAAATAGCTGGGTTCCAGCCCAAATTAAACTGAAACCACACATTTCCAGCTTACATTCAAAGCTGTAGATACTTCATGAGATGCTCTAAACCTAGATTGGAAATAAGGTTGTTGAAGTGAACTACAGTGGCTCAGCACACGGGCAAGTTGTACCATTGGAGTACACCCTGAGCACTGTTCACTTTCAAATTTTTAATGACATAGTTCCTGATCTCTCCTATCTTGCTGTAAAAAAAATATCCCTGGACCTAACTATCATGCAGAAGCATTGCTGCTGCTCTGAAAGAAAAAACAGAGCTAAATTTAAAAGCAGAGTTCCGTGTTCTTGTAGTGATTTCTTTATTTGCCAGAAATTTGCCAGAAAGTATTCCTGCAAGTCTTGGACAAGATTTTTTTTAATTTTTATTTTAATTAGAGATCACAGAGGGAATGAGGAGGAGGAAGAGCACTGTGGCTTCTCTGACAATTTGATTGTATGTTAAGCTGAGATACTAGTTCTTACAAAAGCAACAAGTCCTCTAGATATCTTTACTGTTAGAGGTTTCTGCAGTCTAACAGTGCAGGAAAAAAATAGAAAATGAATTATGATAGGATTTTTCTTTTATCACTTTAATAAACTTCTCTGGGGTACATCAGTAATCCACTCCACAATTTCTCCCACCCCCTCATCTCTTCAAATCCATGTATTCCACACTGACTAGCGTAACATATGAGGAATGATACTACAAAGAGACTCAGAAATATGTAAAGATCCCTATGCCTGCCCTGAATATGTTAAAATAGTCAACAAAAACATGGTAATTTCAACTCCAGTTCATTTGATCTAATATTAAATTAGCTGCTCTTGGGATATCCTCTTTTTAATCAGTCAGAACACATTTGTACACTTACATTTTTCTGTGGGGTTCGTTAAGAGTTAAGGAATTGAACAGAACTGCTTCAAGTATAGATGAGAGACTTCCACTCCCTTTCTACCACATCTTTTGACCTTGTGATATTTTGGGCATCAAAAGGATGAAACCTACCTTGCTGTTTAGAATTAGGACCATCACTAATGTCGCCTCTCCAATACAGGGATGAAAAGGCCGTTATTTCTCAAAAACCCACTGAGTCAAGCATATCAGAACCAGAATCAATTCTAGGGTTTAGTTTGGAAAAATGAGATGTAAAATTGTTGAAAAGAGGCAAAGAGAAGGTGAACCTTGTTCTGAGAACAAGTCCATATAGGGAAAGGAGGAGTGAGGTGGTGGAAAGAGCAATGCAGCAGTGATGCATATGTAATTGTGAGATTATTTTTTCATTTAATTTAACAATAATTTTTATACCTCTGTAAAAGCTATGGTAAATTTCATTAGACTTGCATGAAACTCTAATAGAAGCAAAGAGGCTCTGCAAAAGAACAGAGATATATTAGCATGGGTCATCTTGCAAGACAAAAACCTTAATGGTAGTAGGGGTTGCCAGTCATGCTGTTGTGATCTTGTAATTTAATTTTTTTTTAATATGAGGTCTAGAAAATAGAAAATATGCTATGGACCTTTCTATCTAAACAACAACAACAAATCACTCCACAACACCCAGTCGGAAAAAAAATCCAACCCTGCATGCACACTGGAGTCCAAAAAAAAAAAAAAAAGAAAAAGCCCCTTGAGTCCATTAACTTCATGGCATGTAATTCTAAAAGAAATAGCTTTGCATTAGCTGGCAATTGAAAATCCCATAGGAATGGGTTAGCTCGTATACATGCTACCCAAGAGAAAACAAAATTGTCACATATTTTGCTTAAGGTGTGGGAGGAAAAATCAAATCAAATAGCATTTTACAAGTGCATGTAATAACTTGAATTTAAAACAAGATATGTATTATTCAAGTAATTCTAAGCATGGTATAGTAAATTTTTCATGAAGGCTAAGAAAAAAAAAATGACAGAAATATCATTTAAACTGAGTGTTTTTGATGCTGAACTTGAAAGTGGGGGATTTAATAGAACTTTTTTTAATATGACGAGTCTCAGATAACATCATATTTGGCAAAGTGCTTTATTGGTTTTTGGATTAGAGTTTTTTCATAAATTTTTCTCTTCAAACTAATAAAATTCATGTAGCTGTCAGTTTGGATTTGATCCCTATTTTGTTTTGCCTCAACAGTGTAATCTCAATCAGTCTAACTTATTTTTATGCTGCATTTACAGGGTATAAAGATGACAAATCACTCATGTCTCAGTGCTGGTATTTTATCAAAAGTTTGAATGAGTATCAAGGCTGAGGACAACAGAGAAAGATGAGGCTCAGAACAACAGCTGTGTGACAACACAGCCTGAAGAGATTCTTCTATCTTTACACCACTGCTCAAGACTGCATTGTCTTAACAGTCCCACACAAATCAACTCTGCCGTGGCAAAGTACAACCTCGTTTGTTCTGAGCAAAGGTAACAGAATTCATGGGGAGGATAGATAATGGGATGTTGTTTATTGAACTGGTGGGATCTTTGTTTTAACCCTCACCTTGCTTCTGACTTCAGTGTCATTTCTGATGCAATCTTTGCACCTTCTTTTGAAGTTGGTTTCCTGCCTGACTTGGGACTACTGACAAAAGGGGGATAAGGGGTGTGGTAGTCTTGAGATACATCGGAAATGACCTCAAACTAAACCAAGAGCCAGAAGACTCTATATAAATGCTTTTGCGCTGAGTACTTTCTATTGTATTGGTTTTATATAGATTTTTAAATTCCTAAGAGAAGGGACTGGTTTTTTCACCATGTTTTTATGCAGCAGATGGCAAAATGAGGTGCAAATCTCAGGTGGGACATCTTGATACCGTTGTAGAATTCTATAATAATAAGAGTTAAACTCTGATAGCTTGAGAAATGTGAGTTTGCTTTCCTAGGAATTTCTATGCTTACTTTTTCACTTTCTGATTCAATAGTCTTTTATTTCTGGCATGTAAGATGATATTGAGAAGACAGAAATCCCCTGAGCATCATTTGTTGACCAGGCAAAATGTTTCACGGGAAGAAGTTGCAGGGAAGCATTTTTCAATTACAGTTTCTTAGTCCCTAACTTGTGATGACTTGCAAGCAGGGCAGGAGCATTAGCAGTGAATTTATCCTCTGAGGGTCCATCTTATATGGCATTTGAGATGATGAGAGAATTAGGAGGAGGGATTACTGTGAAATATCAGGCACAGGAACTTCTTGTGCCAAAGTTGGAGGATCAAATATCAACCTTTGGAAAGGAATTGCAAGCTCTGAATCAGAATGATAATAGTCTAAATGAGAAAGCTAAAAGGGCTAGGCATTAATGTGTAGTGTTGGTAAAGGATACCCTGGGCCTTCACAGGAAAATGGAAGTGATAAAAATATCAAATTAAAATGAAGAACTTGAGGTTAGTTGGCTCAAAAATGAAGAAGTGGATATAACTGAAGCTGGGCACATGATGTAGGAGTTGCTTGAACTTTACATTTTTAGCTGCTATTGATGAGGCATGGAGTTTTACTGTGTTCCTCAAGAACTTTTTTCCACTGTTAAAATAAGTATATTTGACAGTGTTAAAGTTCTTTTTCCAAAATGTGTGAAGCCCAAGCAGAAGCAGATAATGCTAACTGCTGAACGCGTGTAGTTCCAGAACTCCATTGATAAAGATGTTTTCTAAACACACCCTGATACGTCCCTCTTCATATAGAGGTCAGAGTATAGCTGGACATGGAAGCTATTGCACTGTTTATGCAAAGTTTTCCTTAAAACCGGAAGTGCCTTTACGTAAACTTTCATCATCACGTAATGGTTTTTTGACATCACCTATTTCACTTCACTGAACATGCAGAGTTGCCCAAGAAATGAGGCAAAGGAGTGAAAAAACCTGAAAGATTTCTCGGAAGAAAATGAACAGGAACCAGAGTAGTTACAGAAGACAAATGGCATAGAATACATCAGTGGTAGGAAGAAGCTCTAGAGATAAATTTTCTGAATGTGTGGAATGGAGGAGCAGTAAATACGTATGAAGTCAGGATAACAAGACATACAAAATAAAGAATACAGACATTTCAATGCTTCTATGTTATAAATAGTTAATGTCAATAGTGAATATGTGGTGTAGTATTTGGGCTCATCTCTTAAAAATCATCCCTTATTAGTAAAGAGTCTCTAGTGTTTCTTTACCAGGAGAAAATGGTACTGTATCCAATACCATTTGGTTTGTGTTTAATCATGTGCGTGTTACTAATGAACTTGGTCTAAATTTTCTAGTCAAGTCCTTAAAAGTCTTCCCTTCACCTTCTCTCTCCCGGTCCCACCCCTATGTATGCTGTTCTGAATTTAAACTGTCACTATCAGTCTCCAGGAATAAACAAATGGAGGAATCAAAACATAGAGAAAGTGACTTAAATTTACAGAACAGATTCAGTAGCTAAGCCCTGAGCTCCTGAGTTGCTTGTCCAGTGCCATTGGGTGCCAGTCTTGGATGTCACTTCTTAAGTGATTTTTAGGATTTCAACCCTCGACCCTTATGTGATTTGCCTTTCTTTGAAGGTAATATAGCATTTTGTTGCCAGGAGGAGTTTGTTTAGACTAAGTAAAGTGAATCAATAATCTCAGTCCTTTTCACTGTTTTTTTCAGGTCTAGTTGAATTAGAAGTGTGTTGCAAATGTCATCTCGGGAAAGAGATGACCAACACTGAAAGGATAGTAAAGACAGCTACCATCTTTCCAAAAACGAGATTCTCCTCAGTACTAGGGTGAGTTTTATTTTTCAGTATTCAGGGTACATTGATATGTTGCCAATACTATGGGTATGTTGACCATACCAAGCCTCTTTAGTGGGCTGAAAGCACTTCAGCCCTTGGCCTTCTGACCTGGCTCTTCTTTTATAAATGCTAAAGTTCTGTTAAATAAAAAAACATTTTAAACAATTTTTATACCAGCTTTTCATTATTTAGCATGAAAATGAATTTACTTCAAAGAATCTTCTTGCTATCTTCCTAAAATATACTTTGGTTTTTTCTTCTGAGGCCAAGGCTGATTTATACTCTCACTAGCTGTGAAAACCCTGAAATCTCTTTCTACTTGTATTGAAACTAACAAAGAAATGAAAACCCCTGATATTTATGTTATTTTTTAGGAAGTTTATATCTCTCTATAATGAATTAGGCACAACTAATTAGCTAGGCACCACAACTGTGAAGATTTCTGTTAACTGAACTTCAAAGCTTTCATGCTGACTGTTTGCAGGAGAGTGTTCATGCTACAATCATCACTGTGCTTGTCGGTTGCTTTTAATAGTGTCAGCAGTAACATGAGATATGCACTGATTTCCTTAATAGAAGCTGGAGGTATGGGGGATCCTGATGATAGTAAGAGGTCTTCAAAACCTGCCTGAAGCACACACAAAACTTACCTGACACACAGATATGGTCAAATTTCATTAAAAAAAATCCAGTTTGGAGAACTGGGTCTAAAGGCGTATGTTGAGTCAGACCCACAGGGCAGAATTTTTAGTTTATCAAGGCTGTTCCCCTGGTAATGGGGACTTACTTTTCACAGAAGATTTAACAAGGTACTGTTGTAAGAAGAACCTGCATTTTGTGTTTTAGTGGAGTCTTCATCACTTGTAATCATCTGTCAGCCCGTATTTCTCTGCCAAATGCGACTTTCTGGATTATTCTTAGGTGTGCACAGGACTCTTAATTCCCATACAAAAGTGTGGAAGTTATTCATAGGGTCATATTTGTTTCCCGAGAGTGCACCTGTACCTAATGCTCCAGATGGGAGATATAGAATGGACTTGTGAGTCAGCTGATAACAAACAGAAGAGTAAGGGCTAACTGAGATGAAAAGGGCAAAGCCCTATGTGAGTTTACATCCAGGCAGGATTTCAGTCACCTTAGGCAAAGGACTGAGCAGCTCTTGCAGTGTGCTTCCCAGGAGGTCAGCTCTTCTTCAGCCAGAGGTAAAAACAGAGGCTGAATCCCTTGCAAATATTTTTTTTCCAGTAAGCACATGATTTCATGCTTATAAATTGAAGATACAGTATTATTTCCAAGTTAAAATTTTTTTCTTTGCCCATTTGATCAATTTTTTTAGGTTCTTCTTATAATCTGAATTTTCCTTAGGGGTATTTGCAACATTTTCCAATGCAGTGTTGGTTGCAAGTTTAATTAACTTGTTGTTTATTTTCCTTATTGCTATTTGATTTTAATTTTAATATATTTAGCATTAATAATAGTCTCTGCCTTAAGGAATTTACAGTAAAAAAAAAAGGATATGGGAAATATGTGACTGAAAATGTCTTATTTACAATTATAAACATGCCTCTTGCAGCTATTGTGGAAGCACTCTATTATAGAATGGGACTTGAGTGAAAGGCAGTTAATAGCTTGGCTTTAACACAGCTTCTTCCTTATCATGCTAGTCAACACTTTCAGAAAGTATTATTGACAATGACAATAACTACTCAATGTTCTCAGAAAATTTCTGAAACACAAATATTATCTAAGGAGAGGGTTTTTTTCCCCCTCTTTACTTTTTCCATATACCCTTTATTTTTTTCTGTACTTAAATCAGTGCTCTGATGCATTAATAGATATACACAGAGCACTGATCCTTATCTTATTAGCCTCCTGGATCTGATTTTATCTCGCTTAGAGACAGAATTTGGCTGCAGCTCAACACTTGCTGCTGCCATGCGTGTTCCTGGGCATACTAAGAGCTACTTTGTCACCATAATGGATTGCTGGATTGGGGACCAGCTCATCCCTATTCAGCAAAGAAATGTGCTGAGAAATATGCATACTTTTAGGGAAGTGTTCAAGTTGTTGACCTTAGTGTTCGCTCCAGGGACGGTATGCGCTGATGCGCTTTGCTGAACTTGTACCCTCTCTTTATTAAGCACAGACAATTACTTAGAGCATAGCCAGCTTGTTTGTGGGATGTGTTTTGCTCTACAGTACTGGGCTGTGACCACTTTGCCTCCTTTTACACCTCTCATATGAGTTAAGATCTACAAGACTTTAAAGCATTATTAATAAGAGGACAGTGGGTTCCAAACGAGTTCTCTTTACCAAGATTGTAAAAACCCTATGCCAGATCTAACCTACACTTGGCTTAAATGTATGTAAGCAAACTCATTGTTAGAGATCGGTGAGATTTACGTGCACAAAAGAATTGTACTAACACAATAGCTTTCACTCTACAGAGCACGTCTTGCATACTCATCCACACTTGGAAAGTAGTAATTCTGAAATCACTTGCATCTACATAAGTAGATGCAAGTTTGAGATTAGGTGAACCTGGTCAAGAGGAGAGTACCTTCTCTGGTGCTCAGCTGCCTAAGTGGTATTTGTTTCTACTCATAACCACTGAGACCAGTTTATAGTAGGTTAGATATACACAGCCTGTACTGAGGAGATGCTTCTTTTCATTTTATGTGGAAATTATTGACTGTACAGGGTAGTTGTTAAAGGCCTATGAACAGTCTTGTTTGCTTGAATTTAAAATCTGTAATCCCTGGTGTTTACAGTCCTCCTTCCTTGCTCTAAGTTAAGTGAAGTTTTTAGCAATGATTGGTTTTCATGCTTAGCAGTTCCCTCTGTGCGTTGCTTTGATGGTTCACTGGTATGTTGTAACTAGAAAACTTCAATATTTTTGAAGCTTACATTTTAAGAAGCATTAGCTTAGAGGCCATGTGTGGGTCAGGTGGACAACTTGAGCAGCACAGGCAGAAATTAGTAGGAGTGCGTACTGCATGCCCGTTTCCTTTGTGGGAAAAACCAGTCACTGAACCCTCCCTGTCAGGCAATTTGAGCAGCTCTAGTTGCACAGTTGGACTCTGTTCTCGGACTTTGAGTAGTGAGGCTTACTTTGTGTCCGGCTGTCAGAATATTTTACGGATCATGCTTGTAATTTTTCACTTGCCTGAGTTTTCTCCTGTTTAACACTCAGTTCAGTGGTCAGGGCTGCAATCCTTTTCTGGCTTTCTGTTCAGAAAATGCTTCCTTCATGTGAAAATATTCAAAAGTATTTTTTTACATGAAGTTGAAATGCTTTTGTTTTCTTGTTTGCTTTTTGAAGTCCCTTAGAATAAAAGGCTGTTTCCCATTCTGGCTCAGTGTGATCATCACCTGGAGTGCTTTCTCTGGTTTTAACTAGAAAATCCATCATAGACCTTAGAAACTTCTCTGGTGGAAAAAGTACTCCAGCAAATTTTATATTCTCAAAAAAGGTTTTGGTTTTGAAAGATTAAGAACTTAAACAGAGAACAGAGATTGAGTTGAAAAAATCTAGTTACCTCAATGCAGGGATGTTCACCATGGGAATGGTACAAGTTCTCCTCTGCTCAAAACCTGGCTAAGTCTTCCTGCACTTCCAGAACTGGGCCTAGTGAGCAGAACAGGCTTTATCCTATTTATAAAGCTGCTTTCACATAGAAAGGCATCAATTTTGGCTATATTCATGCATAACAGATGTCACTGAAATAGGGAGCTTCACCCACGTTGTGTGGAGTCCCAGCATGAGCCACTCCAATCAGAGTTTTATACAAGGAGGAAAGAAAGTCTTAATTAGTTACCCTCCTGCCCCTTAAATCCACCCTATTATATACTAACTACAATGTGATTGTTAAAACTGCATTAGTACAGTGCACCAATTGGTGTAGCCTTGCTTAGCTCAAAATCCCGAACCGCTAGTGTCGAGGTCTTGTCGCTCCTTTCAGCAAGATGGCTGTTAATCAGGAGCTATAATGAATAACATTTAACAGCACCACATTCACATGCATACCGTTAATTCTTGAAGTGCTTCATTAGTGCTCCAAGTCTGGTTTGCTTTCCTTTCTTCACAGCAAAGAATGGAGTGGGAAGAGTTCTTGCTACGAGCTGGCTTTGGCAAAGCAGCCTGCTGAACTTTATTCAAATTTTATTTATTTATTTTTTTTAATATTACCAAATGCTGGAATTCAAATTGAATGGTATTGGATTGGAACAATAGACTCAAATACACACTCAAAAGTATTGCATTTGTGGCTGTAATACTTTTACATTCTGGACAAGTATTTTAACACTGAAATGGGACCCGGTTTTGCAGACCTGGTAGTGGAGTTGGAAGCTGTTTCCTCATTGCTAATAGACTTTTGAGGGGCTAAAAGAGCATAGCTGGGGCAGTGTTAATGAAAAAGTTATTTAAAAAAAAATAACAAAATAAGCCAAAGCCCTCAAAAATCAATTTCGGTTGAAGTTACCAGGGCTGTTCGTTTACACGCTTCAAAGAGTAAGATTTTTAACATTCTTTCCCATGAGAAACTTGTAATACTTAACGTGTGGATGAGGTTGTTTAGCCAGCGTTGGCAGTATAAAAGACAAAGTACTGAATTGCACTGACTTTCTGGCTTCTTGTTTCTTCTTGACACATTTTCCTTTCCTTTCAATTGTTCTCTAGTTTTTGTGGGTATGCTGTCATCGTTGGGTCAGTTACTGTTGGTTAGAAACAAGCACTCATTATAGTTGTCCGTTTAAATCAAGGTGAAAAATAGCAAACAGCAAAAAAAAGTGTGAAGGGAGGAAGGTGCAGTGAGGCAGCTAGGGAGGTAAAGTAAGGTTAGCAAAAATGTTAGAGCAATAAGACAGAAGAGGGAAATCCATCTAGCCCAGAGAAAACCTAAAGGCATTGCAAGGCAGCTTGTAGTGATCTTAGCCAGATATGGTAGTATATGAGGTCGGGTGGCGGGGGTGTTAGCGTTTTTTAGATTTGGGGATTTTTTTCTTAATTCCCTGGGAATTTGGTCAACTAAATGTAGGTCCCGAGCTACCTCCGGACTGGAATGAAATGTATTTCCAGAGGTGAAGTGGTGTCTTTTTCTATTCTCTTTCTCTGCTTCAGCTCCTTTGCTTTCCTTATTCTCATCTGTACCTCATTTTCATAATTTATCAATTTCTTTCTACAACTTTGTTTTCTCTTTCTGTGACATCTCTGCTCCGTTTAAATATTTTTTTTGCCTCCACTGCACTCCTGCTTTAGATAATGCCTTCCTTCCTTTGCTTATTTCTTTCTCCATCCTCTGCTGCCCTCTCTGATGTCTTTATCTCTTACTTACCTCCGTATTTGCTGTTTTTTCCTTTGCTCCTGATTTTTTGATCCATTGCCATGCAGCTTTTCCTCCTTTCTCTATTGCCGTTTTTCTTTCTTAATTTCCTTTCTTCCTTACATCTGGTAGTATTAAGACAACCTATATCTTTACATGTTTTATGCCACTGAGATCAAGGTAAAATATTCAGACCAATGAAACCATATGTGAGTTGGAATTAAAGAAAGATTTCTTCTACACTTCTCCTCATTTTACTTTCTGAGGATAATACATAGCATCAAAAATCTCTTGTATATCAAAAGTGTTTTTCTAGTTTTCAAAATGAGTTTTAGCAGTTGATAATTCTTTACGAAGTGGCCAAATGTGCTTCCAATTAATTTGTGGTTGACCTCAAGCTACAACATATTTAGGTTTGGGGTTTTTGTTTCTTGGTGGGTTTTTTTTGCTTGTTACATTAGCATCCTAAAATCTACAGTGAAGTTCAAGACCACAATGACATATGAGTCTTGTAAAATACATCACTGAAACAGAGACAAGAAACACAGTAAGAAGTATCCCCTTAGATACTAGATTTAGAATACAAGATAGATCTAGAAACAAGTTTTCAGAGATTTTTAGAGCCAAATGTTTATTTAAAATCTTCCCCAGTTTTAAGGGGAGAGGGAGGTGAGCCAACAGGAAGGTGAGAGATGGAAATGGACTTAACTGCAAATCTCACAGGAGGCCTGACCGTGGAGGAGCAAAGAAAGCATGCTGAGATCTCTAGTCTCCATTTCCAGTAGCTTTTGGTCTATTTGACTGTGGGAGGTCCTCAGTGATGAGGCTTCCCCATGACATTATATAAAACTGGTTTTCGTCTGCCTCTGCTGAGGAAAACTGTGCTTGGAATGGGACAAACTGGGACTGTCAAAGATTAGGACTGTCTTGTACTGCTCAAGTGCCTTGCACCTTCCGTAGCTTGTTTTTTCCTTATCCCCTTCAAAGACATAATATCCTTACAATAGGAATTTTTAGAAATAATCTTGATTTCTTTCAATATTGCAATGGATTATCCCTAATGCCACACTCTTAACATAGTTTTTTTCTTCCATAGCTTTCAAAGAGTTTTACAAGCAAAGTCGGCATCATTATTCACATTTTGCTACCAAGTTCAGCATTAAAGGTTTAAATCTTGTATAGCATTTTTCTGCTCTGCTCCCCAAAGCTGGGGTGAAATCCTGGCCTACCTGAAGATGGTGGCAGAAAGCCCCGTTAACCTCCAGTGGAGCTAGAATTCCACCCTCTGTGCCTGTCATCTATTTCACTTTCTCAGTTCTTAATACCCTGGAAAATTGAATTCACTGAAGCAACATCCACTTCAGGCCGGGCTCCAGGGAATTCAAGCTGAAATTCAGCCCTCAGTGATGTGGATGGATCATAAGATTTTGCCTTCTGGCAAATGGAGGAACAAGGGGACCCTGAAACCCCACTATTCTTTCTGCAAACTTTCTAAAATGTATTACTCAAAAGAGAGAAAAAACAAACCAATATTTTTATAAAGGGCCCTTGTTTTGAGTGTTACAGTTTTCTTTCAACATCCTGTGTCTAGGTGCAAGAGGATATCTCTCTCCCTGTCCAAATATTTCAGTGATGCAACAAAAGGTTCAGTTTCGTGGCACTGAGAAAGATAATAACTGAACTTCAGCAGTTCATTGGAGCTTATACTTTCAGATGAGGTAAAGAACAATAAAAAGAAAAAATACATGCTTGAATAATAATTAAAAAAAAAAGGCAATGCAAGACAGCTTTCTTCACTGGTACCTCTGTAGGCTTATCAGGATGGCTTAAGCTTCTCTTGTTAGCTAAAAGGAACTGTATCTGCAGTTCCATGTGTCCTCATTTGGTATTTATGTCCAAATAAACAGGGATCTGATGCTTGGCTGTAGTCTACTTAGTTAAAGTCTTCCGACTGGAAAAGGCGAAGTAGTTCTTTGTTCAGTGGAAGCGCAGGTTTTATGGTTAGTCTGGCACATCTGAACATTTTAGTTACTTGATCTTCTGAACAACACTGAGGTTGGAACAACTTGGCTAGTCAGAAGTTCTGAACTTTTTAACTCTTTCTTGTCATAAATTCATGTCTCAAGGCTCTTCCGTCACTTTCTCTGCTTTTTTCACCCTTTCTTCAGGGTGTGTAATGACCCTTAGAACGATCTGGAGTTCAGGAGGCATGCTCAGTCACAATTGTTTCCACTGTGTTAATAGACCCCTGGGGGCTCTTACGTGCAGAAATTTGGGATGCCACACTTTAGCATGTGGCTCCAGGGCCCACAAAATTATTTTATGGCCCACCTAAACTCTGTAAAGTAGTTAATAAATGCTGTGCCTTCACTTTTACTGTTTTCTTAGCCTTCTTAATCTAATTTATCTAATCTGTTTTAATCAAATCTTGCTAAACAGTTATTTTATGTTTAATAGCTGCCCAGAGACTGTTTCTGAATGCCTTTTTTTTTTTTTTTTTTTCCCCCCTCTATAAAAATTCCACACTGGACTAAAGGAGAACCCCAGTCTACCCCAGAGAAATCTGATTTGGCTGGCTATGTAACAGCGTGGCAACAACAATACGAGTTTCTTTATCCAGGCTTCCATTTGCTTTCTCCTTCTCAACTTCCTTCAACAGTGAGCTTGAAGCAAAGTGAAGCAGGTGCATTCTGAGAATTCTTCAGAGAAATTGGGTAGATAACTCGATATAGTTTTCATGCCTGTTCAGACCATTCAGCTAATGACAGGAAAGATGTATGCTTGTTGATTTTTAGGACTGAAGAGTTAAGTCTTTGATGATAGCCTGTATATTTGTGATCACTTACCCCTGACTCCTTTGAGTTTACTAAAATTTGTGCGCGTTGCCAAATGCCTTTGTTAGGACTCACTAAAAAGATTTTGGTTTACCATAGTCAGTTTTATTTGGCCTCGCTGCAAGTACTGCATGGTGATTTTGTGAACTACATGACTATACAGAGATTCCCTCTCCCACACCAAAATACTTTGTATGTAAGTAAAACGCACATTATTCTTAGTCACATTCAAAGCAGAAATAAATGTACTAATCTAAAAAGTGCATCTGTTTAAAATGCTGCTTACACTTGGCCCCACAACATGCACACACTTTCAACACTTTGGAAGAACAGCAAGATTTTCTCATACTCAGTGATTGAGTTAGAGAGATAACGGAGGTTTGCTTGTGAGGAATGTACATAAGAAAAAGCAGCAGGTATGGGAGAGAAGGTGAAGAGGAGCCCTTGTGTGGCTTCTGTGTCTGTTTAAAATTGTAAGACTATCACTTCTCATCATAAGGGTTCAAAGGGTTAATAGAAAGAGGGATTTTTCATTGCGTTGTGCACAGTACCTATGATAGTCTCAGTTTAAACTTTAAAGGACAGGTGAAAAGAGAGAGCGAGCTGAATGCTTGCCTTGTATATTGGAGAAATTGTTCATTCGTGTGAAATGCTGACCTCTGTCATCCTGCCAAGCTGACTGGGCCCTGGGGTGAGCGGCTGCTTGAGTGCTGGTTGCAAAAGTTAAAGCCGCCTGGGGAGTACTTTAAAAGGACAATGTCAAGGTTGGTATACCCAAAATCTGACCTAGTGATGTTTTTTTTTTCTCCCCCCTACATCTATTTGAAAAGTTCATGCCATTCGTTGTATGTTTTTAGAAATCTTTTAATCTAAAACAAAATGCTTCAATTTACGTTGAAGGCTAGTGATTAGGAGGAGAAAGTACTAGAGTTCAATGTTCAGTGTGGTGATACAGAAGTCAGGAAGAAGGAAAGATCCGGAAAAAAAACGCAAGGGTGAGGACTGTCTTCAAATTAGGTGATAATTAGTAACAGATTATTCAGGTAGAAATGAGTAAGAGGTCAATGAAAAGGAGCAAGGATAATTTTTACTAATGAAAATATCAACACAGATCCAAACTTAAGTTCACAAAAAGTTAATTAGAAACCTGTATTTATTTTTGTTCTAATAGATTTTATTCTGGTTGTATATGTTGATGTTTTCTTGGAAATATTAGCTTGTTACATATAATTCCTGCCATAAGTGAAATATATCTTATTTTCTTTGCTTGATGGCCTGATTAAAAACGCATTGTATTAGTATCATTTTCTTCTATATGATATAGCATCCCAAGACCCTTATTTCTATTATAACCTTGCTTTGCTACTTGCTATAAAAACTCTCGCACAAGTATTGCACCTACTTGAATAATTTCTAGTCTAATTGGAAAATAGATGAAACAACTACATGTGCAAGCCATAAAAGGAAAAAAAAAAACAAAACACAACCGAGAGGAAGTAGTAAAATCAAAATAAAAAAAAAATATTTTGTGTACATAATTATGATGTTTTCCAGAAGATGCAGGGGTGGACGGGGAACCCAAATTCTGAAAACCTGAACCCTGAGGATTGCCGTTCACCACTGCTTTACCCTGCAAAATTTCAGAGCAGATAAAATGATGGTGCAATATACTGCATGATCACAAGAGGGCGATGAGATTAGACATAAACGTTTCCTTTGAACTGGCCTTTCCAAACTTTTCTGATAAGCCTGTTTTCAAAAATGTTTTCCTCTGAAGTGTGAGGCTCACTTCTGATTTCTTTCTCAGTTCTAAAAAAAAAAAACAACCCACATTAAGAAACTCTGGTATGTCACAACCTCTTTCCTAACTCCAAAATATTATCCTTCCTTCTCTTTACGTTGGACAGCCTGTTCAAAATCCTGGGGAACAGATGACCTTGTTCTGCACTATGGAACAGGGCAGCTCTGGTGAACGGGAGGAGAGCATTATACAGGTCCCACAGTAGCTGTTCCAGCCTCAAGGATACAGGAGTAGCCACAGAGAATGGGAAGATTCTGGAAGACAGTAACTTTCTCCGTCCCTTCCTAACCCAAATTGTCACAAATCATGCTGTGCTTGGAAATAACACTTTTGCAAAGTTGAAGGAGATAGCACATTCTAGTACTTGCTAACAAAGGTGATAACTGGGAAAAAAACAAACCCACACCACGTTTTTGCAAGACAAACCTCTACAATAATAATTTGTAAATTCTCTTTCCCTTTAGAGCTAAGAGATATACCATATCCTCTAAAGCAGAGTAAAAGCCTAGGCAGCAATGAAGAAGCTATCTTGGTTAAAAGACAGTCTGCCTCCTGCCAACAAGGCTATTTAGTGTTTATCTCTATTACATCCATCTGTAGCTAATTGTATAGTTATGGTAATAGTGCCCTCCAGAGGAATTTTAAAGGAATTATAATACTCAGAGCTAATACAAAAAGCGTTTTAAAAGTGAGTGCAACAAGAAAATGGAATATTATTAAAATGATAAAATACTTGAACCTCGGGGGAAAAAAATCTCAATATCAAAGCTCTTTCTATTTTGCATGTGCATTTACATCTAAGAAAACCATATCCTCGTTACAATAGGCTTCTTCATAGCCTGATAGCAAACATGAAGTTTGCATAACTCCATTTGAATCAAGGATATAAAAGTAGATCAGCCAAGCAAAGAACGAGATAGCTATTCCTATTCTGCAGCAGACATGAACAACGCATTATGAGTGGGCTCCAGGCTCAGTCTAGGATGTCTGGATTTTTCCTAAATTTGCTACTTTAACGTCGGCATGACACAGTTAATTGAGGCACTCAGAAGTAAGTGAAGATGTTCCAGGAGTTCTGTGCATAAGGTTTATTTTAATATCAAGACAAACCGTGCTCATATTCTCACATTCCAGTGTAGAGGGTTTTTTTCACGGCCAGCGGTTGTAATGTGCTGTGACACTAGGCCTCAAAGGAAGGACATGTGGTACAACATCATATCTTATTTTAGACCATGTCCTGGAGGCCTGCAGTACAGCTTTCTGAGATGGTAACTGAGCACCTGAATGTCAGGTTTTCTTGGTTTTCTTGTTGGTGTTGGGTTTTTTTG
>VXBW01005110.1:372433-530421 GCA_013400375.1 Thinocorus orbignyianus | reverse complement strand
TTTTTTTTTTTTTTTTGTAGGCTCTGAACCTCTGGGGTCAAATTGTTCTGTTTTACATTCTGAATCTGTCCTCTCCTCTTCCAAAAAACAACCAGCCCTTAATGGAAAACTAAATGATAACACAAGTTCTGTATTCATTTGCTAGGACACATACCCCAGGCTTCTGTTTGACTTGAACACTACAGGTCTGCAGTCAGGTGTCCTCATGCAGCTCAGAGCTTTGCAGCAGGGCAGCTCCCACACTGACGCTGCCAGAACTGGAAGGAGCAGTCTGGGATCCTATGGATCTGGGAAGTTCAGCACTTTCTTAGGAAAGAAGGGATGTGGTTGTTCTGCTTGTGGTGTATCTCTTCATGACAGGATCACTGCCCTCAGTCTAAAACGTCTTCTAAACTGGGGTTTCTTACTTTGCATGAACCTTGAAGCAGAGTGAAGTGAGCTAGGCATAGACCAGTGGGGCAGGGATGACAAGATTTCACGGTTGAATGTAGAAAACAAAACTAACACCAAAACTTTCTCTTTATTTTTCAATTTTCCTAGCAATTGTGATGAAAAGGTGTCTCCTTATCTGCATATCATCAGTGCATGGTGGTTTTGTCCATCGTGGAGGCCATAGTGGTGGATAGTACTACTTGTTTCTTTTGTACTAGTTATCCACTAACCCCACCCAGAAGTACTAGGAAATTACTGTTTTTGTAGAGGCTATTGAACTTTTTGAATGAGGGGTTTTAATGGGCTGTTCAATAAGTAGGGATGAGTAGAGCTCTTCCTTTCCTAACCCAGTACTTGCCAGATGATCTGATGTCATTGAGAGCTGGCAACCTGTCCCTGGAAGATAGCAGCTACCTCTGAAGGCCATTGTGCATCAATACCTCAGGGGAAGATAAAGGAGAGTATCCTTACAGTTTTCTCTTGCCCTCTCCACCCTGGCCCTCAGAGTTCCTCTCAGTTCTATGCGTGTAACGTTTCACCTCTAATGTGAAGCATCGATTTATTTGTGTACTTGAGAGGAAGACAAAGCAAGCTGTCGGGAGGCCAGAGGAGCAGAAAATATACAGGTTGACTGGACTGACCAAAGTAGTGCAAGACAGAACACAAATGTAACTCGTGGCTACTGCAATGGGATGAATACCTTTGGTATCATTGGGTAGAGTGTATGTTTATTGCTGCAGAAGTGCTGCAGTGTGAGTATCTTGCCCAGCCCCGGTGGACACACCTCACCTGTTTAACTCTGCAGGCCTGGAGAATGTGGTCTTCCCGTTGCTCCTGTGGTTCCTAAGTAGAAGAACATCATTAGCAAAACCATGAGCAGGCTACTGCAGGACCTGACACAGCAGAGAGCAGTTGCTATTGCAAGAATAATCTGTGTGGGAACCATTGATGGGGAAAGTATTTTCAGGTGGTAGATGAAGCTGGTTTCTCAGTGCTGCAATTATCTCTTTGCCAGCCATTCATCCATAGGGTGGTCTAATTGTGGTGGAGGGCTGCTGTGAGCTTAATTTCCATGTAGCAGTTTGCTGAAATAAGTTTTATTGCAGGTAAGAAATCCCTTTGCATTATTTATGGGAAAACTCAAGTAAATTATTGTTGGCTTTCATGCTGCAGGTAAAGTTTTAATGAAAACAGTAATGAATGCTTTGCTGGCATGTATAAGCAACCTAAGTATGCTGCCAAATTAGCTATCTAACCAGATGCTTTATATCCTGAATTACATACAAGGAATGCTGTTTAGTTGGTTTAAAAATTATATATACACCCACAAACATTTTTTTGTAAAAGCCATATGGTTGGTTTGTTGTTTTTGTTTGGTTTTTTGTTGGTTTGTTGTTTTTTTTAAAAGCATTTCAGTTGTACTGTGAACAATTATGATAGTAAAATTAGTTGGAAGAAAGGTGTAAGAATCTACCCATGTGCAAGAAGTTCAGGGAAAATTCGGAAATAATACATTATTTAAGATGTTGCAGTACTGCAATATGTGCACTATTGCAAACATAAGCAAAGCATCTTTCTGGAAAGGCAAATGGAGACAAGGTTGCTACTGTGTAAGCAAGCTGTCGTTTGGTGTTAGATGCCTGTATCCTTATGCTTAAACAGTTCTTTGTTTTCTTTGCTAAAGACCATACAGCCGATTATGATGTTATTTTAGTTTCACAGTATATAATAGCTTATAGTATCGTTTATAGTGTAAACATAGTATAAGATTTTATAATTTCCCTGGTTTTGCTGAGGGTACTCACGGCATCAATAAGAGAAAAGGACAAACCACTCAGCTGACATGTCATGTGGACCAAAGGTCCACACACAGGAAAACCCAACGAGGAGTGCAAATGGTTCTTCTATTTCCCCTTCCCTCTCATTTGGTGACTTAGCTGAACTCAAAGCCATACTTAAGTTGAGTCCTCTTCAAGGCAATCATATTATTAACAGCTCTCTGTGGCAGCATGGCATGGTTAATACAGTAAAGATGCCCTGGCTCCGTCACTCTGGCTCAGATCTGCCAGAGGTGGTTGAGCTTTGTGCTTTGGGGTGTTCTCTTCTCTCCTGCTCTAGCAATCTTGTAGAGGCTCATGCACCACAAACTACAGTGGGAGAACGTCTTAGAGATGGCGATGAGCCAGCTCACTAAATTTTCCATAGGAAAAAACCTGCTGTGGTGGCTAAGGATTTTGTCTTAACAGTGTGCTAGTATCTCAAGAGTGTGTTTTTATATTTGTACATATATTTGTACAGTCTATGATATGAACGGTTTCTGGAAGGTCAACAAACCTGGTTGAAAAGACTGGAATGACAAAGCTGAATTTCACAGAAAACCATTGAGCAGGTGCACTGCACTGGGGAAGTGACAAGAGTAGGATAAGAAAACAGTGGAAAAAATCGCAGAAGGTAAGAGAAATGGAAGAATAAGTGAAATTTGCAAACAAAAGCTTTGGCTTTAAGCATTTCTCAGCTTTGGGATGTTTGACTCTCAGGTGAAACTTGTGGGTTGACTTCACTTCTGAAGCATTTAAGCTCTTTTCTTGGGTCACAGTATTTGCTAAGCATTTATGTGTATGTATGTACATATATTAGTCTTTTAGAGAGAGATGTGTGTATACATATTCACACATAATCATATACATGTGTATATAATATAATCATATACATATGTTTAAATACATATATACAAGCATACATGTATGAGAATGTGTGTGTACATGCATATATATGCATAAAAATCTTCCTGCTTTTCTTACTTTAGCTCTAATTTTTGAGATGATTGTGGTAAGACTGTTCTCCAATTAATTTTCTCAGCGGTTTGATTTTTTTAAAGCTGGAGTAGTTATTTCTTCCAGAAACAAGTCTGCTAAAGTGTGCTGTTCCTTTCAGAGGATCAAAGTACAAAAGATGTTCAAATAAAAGGAGAGATTAAAATCCGTAGTCTAGGTTTAGTCATGGCTAGTTTTGCAGCCTGTGCATGCAGACCGTGGAGGTTGATCTTTCACAACAGCCTAATTCAAACCTCAGGAGGGTGTTGGTAACTCAGTAACTTTGTATGTTGTATGTAGGTGTCAGCAGAGCCTGTGAAAATGTCTTCTATGTAAAACAAAATGTTTTCTATTTATTTTTCTTGGAAAAGTGAAACTGCTTCTCACCACTTCTTCTCTCTCTGTCCTTTACCTGACTTGTTCTATGTGAGTAAATAGTGGATAGAGAGTCCTTTTTGCCCTTTACAGCAAGTATCACCTTTACTGATGAATCATTTGACAATGACTCAACCACTGTATTGTGTTTGTTGCAACTTTTATTTTCTTTGCCCAACAGCATCTGGTCTGGGTTTTACTAAGAAGGAAAGAAAGCACAATCCCTGCTTGATGGAGCTTGTAAGTGGGAAAGAAATGAGGGTCTGTAATACAAAGAAACGGATCTTCACTTTTTTTTTTTTTTTTTTTTAAATCAATATCCTGTTCATCTACTTAAACACAATAACATCTTGACATATGTTTTCACCAGCACATGGAGAAGCCAGGTTGTACCTCTGTAGTTTTGCTGGTACCTTGCCATTGCCTTGGTGCAGCAGTACTTTGGAGAACTGATTTAAGAAAAGTAGTATCACACCATCTTCAAGCAGGACCTTAACAATCACGAATCTTTCCTATAAAGAGAAGCCTGACAGGGGCTGTATTTGTCAGTGATGATGACAGATACACCAAGTTCGGTGGTGCAGTCAACACACTGGAGGGAAGGGATGCCACCCAGAGGGATCTGGACAGGCTTGAGAGATGAGCTAGTGCAAATTGCATGAAGTTCAACCAAGCCAAGTGCAGGGTCCCATACCTGGGATGTGGCAATCCCAAGGACAAATGCAGGTTGGGCAGAGAATGGCTGGAGAGCAGCCCTGAGGAGAAGGACTTGGGAGTGGTCATGGATGAGAAGCTCAACATGAGCCGGCAGTGCGCGATGGCAGCCCAGAAAGCCAACCGTATCCTGGGCTGCATCAAAAGCAGTGTGACCAGCAGGTCGTAGGAGACGATTCTGCCCCTCTACTCTGCGCTCATGACACCCCACCTGGAGTACTATGTCCAGCTCTGGAGTCCTCAACATAGAAAGGACAAGGACCTGTTGGACCGGGTCCAGCGGAGGGCCATGAAGATGATCAGAGGGCTGGAGCACCTCTCCTGTGAAGACAGGCTGAGAGAGCTGGGGCTGTTCAGCCTGGAGAAGAGAAGGCTCCAGGGAGACCTGATAGCAGCGTTCCAGTACCTGGAGGGAGCTACAGGAAAGCTGAAGGGGAACACTTTGTCAGGAAGGGTTGGGATAGGACGAGGGGTAACAGTTTAAAATTGGAAGAGAGGAGATTTAGATTAGATATTAGGAAGACATTCTTTCTTGTGAGGGTGGTGAGGCACTGGAACAGGTTGCCCAGAGAAGCTGTGGCTGTCCCATCCCTGGAAGTGTTCAAGGCCAGGCTGGATGGGACTTTGAGCAACCTGCTCTGGTGGGAGGTGTCCCTGCCCATGGCAGGAGGGCTGGAACTCGATGATCTTTAAGGTCCCTTCCAACTCTAACCATTCTATGATTCTACCATATGCTGACATTCCCTGCAGCCAGACATCAAGCTTGATCGCCGCTGTGCTTTACACAGGGATCTCTGTTCCTTGCCTCACAGTTTTGGGGAAAGGACAGTAGATGGCAGTGCAGAATAGGTACAGGCGGCTGGAGCAGTTACGAAACGGAGTAGTTTCTTCCCCGGCTCTCTGTTAAGCCAGTTTTCTGGCCCCGCGGATTGCTGAGAGACTTTGCCGCATTCCCTTTTGCAAGCCTGTTATTACTGGAAGCCTCAAGGCTTCAAATGCAAGGGTGAGATTTGGGAAAGCTCCAAGCTGCGTGTGAAGCAACGCTGAGCAAAAAAGCCGAAGCTGAGGATGCTATGTTTCATCTTGGGGTGTGTTAGAGCCATGACTTTGCCAGCTCTTTACTCACAGCTTTTTATCAGACCGAGCTCATACCAGCAGGCTCGCATACAGCTAAATTGAATACATGATTCTTCTTTAATCTGAGGGAGATGTAGGCTCCTACCGGCTGGTGGAGCCGCGAGAGTGTCTAAGGGATGGAAAGGAAGGTATCCCAGGGAGCATCCAGTTTTCTTTGTCTCTAGAGATTTTGTCCCACACTCCAGCAAAAGAGGAGGAGACAATTCTTGGTAGTACTAGGAGGAATTAGGGTAGAAAGTGACTCAGCGTTTTCCTGCCTACTGCTTCGATGGGAAACAGAAAAAGAGCAGCCACTTTAAAAGCCTAATAAAATCCTGAAAATATTCTGAGTTTTCCAAGATAAACCTTCCTAGCCTTCTCTGGGAAATCACTGTGAAGAGAGAGAGGGGGGGATGTGTCCCAGCTCAGTTCGTATTCCACGTGTAGCCTTCTCTGTTTGCTTAGGAATACAAGCTTTTCCCATGCATGTTTCCTCTGGTTTTTTCTTAATCTTCTTCCTTTTACAGTGCCCAGTTGCTGTGAAGTGAAGCAACATCACACTGCCATAAAGTCTGAAATGGCAGCTCCTGAAATTGGTGTGTTCCTTTCCCTCAGAATTGCTTCACAGTAATCACCGGTAATGACTACAGTGCAGCACAAATGCCACCAAATAGTTTGTGAAGCAGGTTGACATTTTAAGGTTTTGAGTGTATATGACAAAACATGCATCACTTTTCACCTACTGAAATAAGTTTTGTCCTTGGCTAACTGCTTTTAAATCACAATGACATCATTGACTCCTTTTTTGCTATCCTTTGAAGGGCAGACTTTTCCCTGTAGTCCTTTATCAAATTATTACTTCATTCAGTTTATCAGATATGATATCTGAGATTAATTATTAACTTTGTGTGCTTTAATTATTAGCTTTAAATATAATCTGTTCAGTTTTACTGTGTGGCTTTTAATAACTGAAGTATTGTTTTGTTGATACTGACTTCCTGACTGTTTTTGAGGATATTTTCCTGCCTGTAACAACCTTGGAGTTGACTAGGGTTAGGATTTTGAGTGAATTCTGAAGAGCTGCCTCAGTGGAACAATTTGTACCTTTTTAAGGAATGGTATGAAGCGTGGAGGCAAATGATCCCTGAGGGAACTCCCTCTGCGTTGTGGCTGGAACAGCCTTTGCTGCTCCCTTTTATGGAGGGTCCTGGGCTCCTTGAGGTCTAGGAAGACATTTGTGACCAGTGCTGTATTCACTCCAGATCTTCAGAAGGCCCTTTGCAGAGGGGCAAGGCTTCATTGGTCTTTGGGAAATATCCCAGCGTCACTCCTGTATTTCCCCTCTTAGGCTGTCCCAGCTCTGCATACGGAGGAGTCAAAGCCAGAGGACCTTTCTACTTTGTGCAATTTGTACTGTCCTCTTCTGCGAGCAGAGCAAGGACCATCTTTCACAGCACGCAGCACCAACACAGGTAGATGGAAGCTGCATGAAGGTGGAGTAGAGTAAAAGTTCAGAATCCTGTTCTTGTGCAGAACTCTAAGAGGCAAGTCTTTCCCTTGGAGAAGTTCCCTTGTTATTTTAAGCATGTTTGATACTTGTACTGAAAGCGTGAGATCATCTACCACCATGTTTAAAAAAAAAAAAAAAACACAAGAGAGAAAAGAAAGAAGGCTGGGTTCCCAAGTTGAGAACGGGAATAGATAAGGTGTTACTTTTTATTGTTACTGCTGGTTGAAATTTCCCTGAAGGAAGATGTGAGAAAGAATCATTACCTCAGTAAACCGGTTAAACAAGAAGGAAAGCTTCTGACGAAAACGTTACACCCCCTTGATACTGAAAGCACATAGGTCATCTGAACACGTCTTGTGAACAGCAAGACATAGGAGACTCTATGTTCTTCTAACAAATTATGTGTTTCAGGTAAGAGGTTGCAACAAGTGTTCTTACTGCTTAGCAAGTGGCCCAACGGTCTCCTCCTGGATTCTGGTAAAAAGGGAAAATCAATCCCATGGCACACCAAGGCTTTATACTAGGATGTGTGTGCATGCTGAAGTAAGGAAAGTATTTTTGTGTGCTTGGACAGCAACGACAATGTTGTGAGCATTGTGTAATGCTGTCAAATCTCTTCATCTGCAGTGTAGATGTGGCACTTCAGCACGTGCTCTAGTGGCATCCTCTAGAGGCCGAGACTAAGGGGTTTTTTTGTGTGTGTATGTTTGGATTCGATGATCTCAGAGGTCCTTTCCAACCATGATGACTCTGTGAATATTTTGCAATATTTCTTGGGATTCTCCCTGACGCCCGATCCCAGAATCATGTGATTATGTGAAAACATGGCTGTCATTTGAATGGAAAAGGAGGGCTTCACAGCTGCAGGAGTAAAAAAACCAAACACTCCAAAATGTCAATTCAGAAACCACAAGGCAAATAAAATTAATCTAAAATCTTAACTTTTTTTTTTTTTTTTAAAAAAAAAAAAAGCAGCATTACAAATTCTGCCTCGTTATTGGTTTTTGAAAATTCAGTGTTATCAGTGCATTTTGCATGATTCAAATGGAGAAAGTGTGTCTGGCAAAGAACCAAATCCTGAATTTTGTGTGCTGCTTTGGAAAGGATCAAGAGTCGGCCCGTGAGCAGAGCTTAGTCTTATTAACTGAACTAGCAGGTAAGACTTAAACCACTGAGATTTACAATGTGGCGTGCCGAGTTTCCAGTCTAAATGGTTGGTTTTAAGAACAAGCCTGTATAAAAGAGACACGGCACTACAATCGGTGCTGTGTGAGTGTCTGCTCCCTGCCAGGCTTTCCCTCTGCCGGGATCCAAGCTGGGAGAGGGACCCCACTGCACTGAGTAGGCTTCTTGTTACTCATGTGGACTTCCCAGCCTGCTGAGGAGAACAAGGGAGCAGAAGAAACAGACCAGCCTCTGGCGTTACGGCTAAACTGCCTGTTTTTAAAGCCCAGTAGGAAAGTGACACTTCTGAACAGCAGGGAGAGTGCAGGAGATAAGCATTCACATACAGATAGATGGAGTTGGGCTTCGCATGTGTGTGTGTTTGCCTGTTGATGAAATGTGAGATGCTACATGTGGAAAAAGCTCTAGTGACAAATCAGCAAGGTTAGCTGTTGGACATTTATGTATCATTATAAAGAATATTTGTTTGAAATGCAAAGAAAATATTTTAGAAAGAGCTGAAAGGCTATAAAAGATACTGTGTTTTCTTTGCCTTAATTATAGTCTTCCAAGTAGCCAAACTTTATGAAGAAAGATGGGGCTGGAGAGAGATACCATTCTTTTACCTTTTGTTTTTCCTGAAACGTCCCAGTTCTCAAGACGGGGAAAAAAATAATAGAAGGCATTATCTTTCTTGTTTTAATGGATATATCCTTTTCTTTATTTTTTTTTCTTTTTTTTATTTACCCGTGACAGAAATGAGAAAGAAAGGAAGTTGTAAATGAAGACAATTTAATAAAAAAAATACTTAATAATTTATTTTTTTTCTTTAAAAAGGGAGTTGTCATAATCTAAAAACAGTGAACTTCAGGATTCACTCTGACATAAAGGTGTGGAGACCATAATGGAAGTTCATGATTAGATCATGATTAGATCACCATTAAAGTAGTATGCATCCTTGTTACCTGGCTTAGTATAACTTCATAAAATGTTTGAGGTTTGGGTTTTTTTGGTGTTTTTTTTTTTGTTGTTGTTGTTTGTTTGTTTGTTTGTTTTGTTGGGGTTTTTTTGTCTTTCAATACAGTTAAAGGAAACCAAAGCACACAATACTTGGAATCACTAAGTTGAGTGCCAAAGAGTAGTTCAGCCTATAACTTGGAGATTTCATTTCAACCTATTTAAGTTTTCATTTCTCTTCTTGTTCCTCGCTGTAGGTGACAGAAGTCTGTGTCACCTAGAGTTTGACTTCAAATGAAATAAAAATAAATAAAGTTGTGATGAATACCTTCTGTTGTAATATAGATTTTCATTGCAAGGCACTATTATATAAACTAATACAGTATATATCTTGGAGACATATTGGAAAAGCTATTTGTGGAGCTAAGCTTTAGCAATTTCTGAGCGTGGTTTTTTATCTCAATAGTACTTCTTTTTTCCTTCTAGGGAATACATTTTTTTATTGAATTATTAAATCAGATGTTTCTATTTCTTTTATGTGATAAAATACCCAGCACAGCTGTGTACTTTATGTAGTATTGCAATTCTGTGTCATTTGTGTGTTTAGGCTTCATCTTTATCAGTAAAAGAAACAGGTCAAGGCCTTGAGGGCAAGAGGCCTGGAATAGATTTTGGGGTTAGAATTAAAGTCTCTTCTTAAACAAGATATCCTGATGCCTACTGACAGCAGTCTCCAGTACGTGCAGCCCATTTGAACCATAGGGCTACTTGGCACGTGCCAAAAGTTTATCAGGAAATTTGTTAATAACAACATCAATGGTGGTGAGCTTCTGCAGAAGCTCATGCCCTTGCCTGTTAGTTTGTTAAAAAAATGCAACCTCAGGCTTTGAATAGATGTCTGTTTTTTAAAACAAAGAAACAAAAAAGGCTGAAATTTAATTTTTGTTTATTTGTTTTGATTCGGTGTGTTTGTTTTTTTTTACATTATACATGCCATATCCAAGCTTTTGGAGTGTAGTGGTTGAATATTAATCAGAGATCCGTGTCTTCTGTGTTCTTTGACTTAACTTTCTTCACCTGCATTAGAATACAAAGAAATCTGAGACACAAAAAAAAGAGGAAGCTATTAACAAAACTGCCATAAAGCAACCATTAATACAAAGCTTTCCTACCTCCTTGGTTTAGATTTCTGCGTTGTGTGCTATATAAGTGAAAATAATGGAAATAATACAGAGATTTTCTTTAATATTTGTGAGAATTAGTATCTTAGTATTTAGATCAACTGTTTCAGGTGATCTGTTGCTTCTATTTAGGAGTCCAGAATATTAGTAGTAGTAGTAGTAGTGGTATTAAATAACAATAGTAATAAGAAGTTTGGAAATAAGAATCAGGCAAAAGAATAGACAAGCTCTAGATTAAGAAAATATTTCCACCCTATGGAGAAAGTTCTAAAGCAAAAAACGACCAAAGAAAGGTACTGATTTGATTGTGCTAGATACCTTGGGGTTTAACTTTTATTTTGTATTTCATTTCAGTGGGCCTGTAGCTGCAGTTCTGAACATTACTCTCTTTGTTTGTTTATTATATTAGTACTTCCCTGAGGATTAATACCAAAGAGAAGAATCAGCCATGGCATACTTTGGGAAGGTGCCTTTCTCACACGATGAATTTTGTGAAGGACAGGCTGGGGACCAAGCATCTTACCCAATGTACCATTCTGCTTCTGCTGGACAGGTCTGTCTAGGATTCGATCAAATAGTTGATGAAGTCAGCAATGAATTTTTTTTTTATGGTTCGTCACATTCACATCATCATGAAGAAATTATTTTCTCATCAGATGTACTTGGTCTTAATGGGCCTGACCAGCAGTTTTGTGGTCAGCCTCTCGTTGCTTATGGTGAACTCTACCCTGGAACTCATGACTCTTGCTGGCTGCAAGGCATAGTGTCTCCAACAGTTGGCTTCAGATCTTTACTACCTGATTATGGAAACTTCTCTCTAGTGGATCCCTATCCCTACAGTCAAGAGAGAGAACTCTACAGAGGGAATAATATAAGTCCAGTCACAAACGTGTTTGATCCAAATGTGGAAAGAGACAACATAAATCTGAATTTTCAGATAGGTTTTGACAATATTGATGCTCAATGTCCCACTTTCTTAGACGATTACCCATTTGGGCAAGAAGTGAGAGATAGAAGTGGAAATGGCGAAGGTTGTTTAACTGACATTTCCAGACGACGCAACATAGGACCTACCTGGCCCAGCAGCTCTGGACACGACAGACAGGTATTTAAATTTTCTTGTATTAACAGTGCTTAAAGTTCTTGATTCTTGTTTGTGTCCTTGCACTTTGTGTATTCGCTCACACCGATGCAACACAGATTAGAAGCAGCTTATTTAAAGACCTTATGAAAAATAAAACATTTATGCCTTGGGGGAAGCAAAAGCTTTTGCTTCTGTAGAGAGTTCTTTTGTCATATGTCTTACTATTCAACTGGCCAAAAGCAACTGTGATATTTGGTCTTTACTACTGCTAAAGATAGAGATGCAGGGAAGTGTCAGGTACATTTTCTAGTAATTGTGTAAGTTGATTTCTTGGCAGTCAGAATTTCCCACAGTATTTTTTGTATCTTTACAAGGAGGATGCCCTCAAACAAGCAGTACATGATTAGTTAAGAGATTTTTATACAGTATGAAAGCCTCTAAGCATCTTCTTCCTTTTATTCTAATATCAGAAGGGAACCCAGCAGACCATAAAAAACTATTTTTGAAGGAAAGGTGCCTGCTCTAGCTAGCTAATGAGGATTTTATACTGGCAGAATCTGTGCCCTATCTGTTTCATGTTTTAGCCAACTTATACTTAAAATGTCAATCCATTTCTGCAGCATACCTATTGAAAAAAAGACTTCATTTTAAAGTAACAAGGCCAGTTCCTCACCTAGTATAAAGTATGTGTCTCCATGGACTCTAACAGAAACCTGCCATTTTGCACCAGAAAAGAATCTAGATTATGATCTAGAATGCTCCAGTAGATACATGTGTCCTTCATAGAGGGGTAAATACAGAAATGTAGAGTAAGATGTGTTTGAAGGAGTTAAGAAATCTTTGTGTTCTAATATGAAACGTGACATTCAAAATAACAATACATTATGCCAAATTTGTTTTTCGGTTGAGCCAGACTGTTGTCTCTGTGTCTAGTTTGGCTGATGTATCCTGATCCTGAGAGATGAAACATACCATGTCCTGCCTTCGCCATGTTCTGCATGCACTTATGCATGAATATATCATTATTTTCTAAAAATAGACATATCTACTATAACTGTGGAAGCTGGACCCCATGACATGCACTCTGTCTTAAGCTGTCTTTTTGAAGCAAATACTTTTATCTTTTTTTCCTCCTTCCATCAGGTGTTCATAGCTCCATTAGTGGTTTTGCTGTTTTCAATAACAATGTCTTATGGGACGCTCATGATTCTCTCTGATGTTATGTCTCTCCTCGTTTTTTTTTTCTTTTAAAATCCTGACATAGAGAAGCAAAGAGGAAATTATAAATCCTCCCTTTCCTCTAGTCCTTGTTAGCATTCTGAATCATTATAGACATCCTGAAATAGCCTACAGGATCCCTCTGCACCATGAATGTTAAAAGACAGTTTAGGTTCACCTTCTACTTTTAACTCCTGGTGATCACAGTACTATAAAGCAAAGGGGAAGAGAGGCTTGATTGACTTGTTTCTGTGTCTGTGAATAGGGAGAAGAACAGAAGTAAATATAAGCAGACCAAGACAGATGGGAAGGTGGTGGAGGGGAGGGAGAGGAAAATACATCTGAGAACAAGAACTCTTAAGACAAACCCTGGGTACCACATTTTGGAAGTTCACTGGTGAATATGAAAGAGGAGGGGATGAATAGGTGAAGAGACAAAAGACTGTTGTTGCTTTTTTACTTATGATAGGGAAACTAAAGCATGCTGACATCATGCTGACAGGAATAAGCCTTCTCATGATAAAAGGAGAAAATAGCGGGTTACAAACGAGCAAGAGGAAGTTAAATTGTGGTATGAGAAGAAGAGGTGCTAGAAGAGGCAGGCATATAAGAACAGTCACAAACGCTTCTGTGACGGAGGAGAGAATTATAGAGGAGGGAATAAAAAAGATGAGTGAGTCAAGGGCAACTACAGTCGAATGTGTGGGAGGATTTGATTAAGTCAGGGAAGTATTTGAGCTGTTTAGCTAGAAGAAGAAGAAATGGGAGAGAGGAGAGAATGGATTTGCAGCAGAAAAATCAGTGTGGTCACAGGAACTCCTTCAGGCAGAAACAGCCATGTCAGGGGAGAAAAAGAGCCAAGGCAAGGGGCTGGCAACCAAACCTCGAGATGGCAAGAAAGAGAATATAAGAGTGAAAGAAAGTTGAGAGATGGAAGGGTAAAAAAAAATGTCCATGAAGAAGTAACTCATTGCTACTGGGCTGGGAGTTTTGGAAAATATAAGAAGGGCTGTGGGGTCATAGAGCTGATGCTGAGTAAGACTGTCAGAATGCTTGGAAATGTGGAGCACTAGAGCAAAAGAAAAAGAATGAGCACAGATTGGATTGGTGAGAATCCAAGATGAGTAAATGATGCATCTGAGTAGTAGGAGATGAGAACCAAGACTGGAGTGAGATGGAAAGGCTGCTGAAATACAGAGATTAGCATTGAGATAGGTCATAGGTATTCAAGATGAAATAGTCACATTGCTGAAATCATACTGTCATTCTGATCCTTAGCTCTTGGATGCAGTTGTATAGCCCCAGGCTTTATTTAATGTGTGCTAATCAAAATACATCCAGTGTAATAAAGGAAACTGTAATTTTCTCTGGCCTTGTCATCACCAAGCCAGATGTTCAAAAATAGTAAAGAAACTGTCTTCATAACATCCCCGTGAAGAGAGATTTTATTTTCTTCATGCTAGACAGAAAAATGAAATATAACCTAAAAAGTATCCAACAGATTTTTATTTTCCATCTACGATATTTAGAGTCTAATGTTTTCAGAATAACTAGCATGACTCACTTCTTTACCTGAGCCTAATCATCAGGCAAAAAAGTTCACTATTTAAGTTTGGGTGGTCCAGAAATAAGAAATACATAATTAAGTGTTCATATTTGGGAAGGATAGTTCAGGTGACCTCATGAGCATAATATGTGAAATCTGTGGATTGAAAAAGATAGATTCCAGTTGGCCAGGAATGCACTCTGTTCCTTTATCCCTGTTGGCATCAGTCCTCTTCATATGCAGTTCTCTGTTTCATTCATTGCACACTTTCAGATATTTGCAATTACTGGAGACTGGAGTCCTGTAGGAAAACAATGTGCAGTCATGTTATTAATATTTTGCCTTTATATGCAATGGGGATAAAGTAAAGTTTCTGGACACCTGAAAAAAAGAAATCACAAGACTAAATCTTTCATCCATGTGATTCATCAATGGAGTCAGGACTATGTCTACTACATACACCTCTGCCACCAGAGTAAATTTGAGATAGTTAGCAATGGTATATTAATTCTCTCTGTGTAAACTATTATTAGGAGATTAGTAAGTAGACTATTACTAATTTACACAGAATTCTTGTTTGCCGTTAGGATTCACTCAGAAATGCTGTCAAAGCTGGAGAGAGGCAAAGGGCTCCTGTGTTACTTTTGTCTCCTGCAGGAGAATGTCAGGATTCTAACTTTGTCCATCAAGCTTCTTTTTGCCATCCTTTAGTAATTATTTAATCACATTCTTCTTCAAGCCATGAACTTGAGGATCCATACCTGTGTCCTTATTGCCATTGTTTCCCAGTCTTGGCCTTCTCCTTGCTTAATTCCTCTCTGTTCCTCCTTTGTTAGTTCCCAATTGCAGTTTTCATTTTTCAAGATATTCAGTTCTGTTCAGTGTCATGTTCCAGCCTTACCTTTTCTTACCTGTGGCCTATTTTTTTCTTAGCTTTTCATTTGTCCACAATGTCTCTTTTTCCCTGCACTTTTTCCAGGGCACTGGACAGTTGGATCGATGGGCTGAGGCCAATTGTATGAGGTTCAACAAGGCCAAATGCTGCGTCCTGCATTTTGGTCACAACAACCCCATGCAGTGCTACGGGCTTGGGGAAGGGTGGCTGGAAAGCTGCCCAGCAGAAAAGGACCTGGGGAGGTTGGTGGACAGGTGGCTTAACATGAGCCAGCAGTGTGCCCAGCTGGTCAAGAAGGCCGACAGCATCCTGACCTGAATCAGGAATAGTGTGGCCAGTAGGAGTAGGGAAGCAAATTGTGCCTCTGTACTCAGCACTGGTGAGTTCTCACCTCAAGTACGGTGTTCAGTTCTGGGCCCCTCGCTACAAGAAGGACATTGAAGTGCTGGAGCATGTCCAGAGGAGAGCCAGCAAGCTGGTGAGGGATCTAGAGAGTAAGTAATATAAAGAGAGGCTGAGGGAACTGGGCATGTTTGGTTTGGAGAAGAGGAGGCTGAGGGGAGACCTCATTGCCCTCTACAACTACCTAAAAGGAGGTTATAGAGAGGTGGATGTTGGCCTCTTCTCCCAAGTGAATAGTGACAGGACCAGAGGAAGGGGTCTGAAGTTGCAGCAGGGGAGGTTTAGACTGGATATTAGAAAGAGTTACTTGACTGAGCGGGTGGTCAGGCACTGGAGCAGCCTGGTCAGGGAGGTGTTAGAGTCACCATCCCTGGAGGTATTTAAGAGACGTGTAGATGTGGCACTTCAGGTCATGCTCTAGTGCCCAAGATTGTAGGGAGTGAGTTGTGGTTTTGTGTATGGTTGGACTCAGAGATCTGAGAGGTCCTTTCCAATCATGACAATTCTATGATTCTGTATTTGTTGTTATCACAGGACTGCAGACAGAAAAGGAACTTCTGCGTTGCTGGAAGCAGCAGGTTTCCTGCCTTCTCTCTTATGGGAGTCTCCATCCACTGCTCTGTGTGGGTCAAAATCTCTGCTGTCCACAGGGAAAGTTTCTGCACCTCATGATGGTGATTGCACCAAGTATCATGTCTCTGCCATCCCTGTGCAATCATCAGTGCAGATTCTGAGCTCCATTTGCACCCCTGCTGCGATCTTTAGTTGCCTGCTGTGCTCTGTGAGCTGTGCTTCTGCTCCTGGCTGTAGAAATCACCCACAAAACCAGCAATGTCTCTCTGAGCTTGAATTCTGGCTTGAATTTCTTTATCTGCATTGCAGGGGTATGCAACATCCCAGATGCAAACTTTCTAGAACCATATTAATCTCTCTTTTTGTAAAACTGCCTACCCTGGTGCAAATGTGATCAGGAATAATTTTTGTGGTTGTTTTTCTTTTTTAATCACTGCATAATTTTACTAAATTGTTCATAATTTCTAAACAGTTTTAGTTCCTCCACCAGAAGTTTTTATTACTGTCTGCTGTGGTGAATTGTAAGGGAGGTGTCTAATCAAGTTGGAGGTGCTGTTTTCGGTGGCTTTTGAAGAGCTTTTTCAGCAGTTCTTCGAATAGGGGACTGATGGTCTACTAATTTGTGTTGCTAAATTTAATTTCACTCTCTTATTTCAACCCTCAAGGTTATGCATTGTTTTTCCTATCAGACATTTCATTTTTCCTTCTATTGATGATGCCCTCTTATTATTTTAAGCACTTAACTTCATAAGCGCTGTCCTAATGCTACTACATGAAATGAGACCCAAGACTGATGGTGTCTATAAAAGATTTGTAACTTCTGAGTTTTCAGTTGCCATTGTGATCTCCCCACTAGCCAGCTCCCAACAGATCTTTCATCTTTTATACTCATACCATCTTTTAAACTGTGACTAAAATTTCCCAGCCTACATCTCTTCGTGTATATTGCAATTTCTTGCCCAGAAAAAGAAAAATCTTAAATTTGCTTTATTGTTTATTATTAATTTTTATGAATTTACATACTTGAGTATACATATATTAAAAATATATATATTAAACTCATAAAATGCACCTTTCAACTCAGTTTCCTCTTTTGAGACATGTCATTAGTTGCTTCTCTTTCTGAATGCATTTAAAAGTCAGCGTTTCAGTTGAAACTTGTCTCTATGTTCCCTAGTGGAATAGGCTTGCAGATCTAATAGTATTAAGCCCTTTCTTGGAGGGAATCCTCTGATGACAGGTACTACGGCAAATGGACAAGGGGGTTCTTTAACCCGAAATAGTGGCTCAGGCTTGTGGTCTCCAAATTTAGAGAAAGTATCTGGGGATTTTTCATGTTACATGGAATACACTGGCTTCCTATTGTCTGTCTTAGTTAATTAACTGACAGATGTATGGAATTTGAAGGGATCCTGAGCTTCCTTCCAGAGCAGAAAGAGAGAAAATAAGAATTAAAACTCAGTGCAGCATAAGCTTAATTTCCTCCTCTCTTCCTTTTGCAAACTAAGAACACATCTACTGCATTTAGAGTTATCTCTGCTCTGATACTAGGCGAATTTTGAAAGCTTGGTCTGGAATTCCTTTTATTCTGCACAGAGGGGGAAAGTTCATCATTAAACCCAGGGTAGCTGATGCTTTGTGACTTTTGTATTTTTTCTTCAAAAAGGTTTAGAATGCAGTCAAAATGGGGTTATTTGTGCTTATTTGGAGTTCCATCAAGTCAGGGGAGGGATAATAGGGTATGAAAGTTAGTTCTCGTGGAACCAAATGCAAGATTAGTGTTATGCTTTTGTTATCTAAATAACTGACCTCTGTTTCTTCTGGTGTCTTTTTGGTATTTTTAGTCTACAGGTTGGTCTATCCATCTGGTTGAAGCTAATCAAGGAAGTAATGAAAACACAGTTGCTTTTTGCAATGCAGTGGAGAAGTAAGTAATGAAAAACCTTTATTCAGCCAACTATGACATTTCACTTATTTATATTAATTGGATTAGTTATCCCTGTGTATTGGTTCTGACTAAGATGGAGTTAATTTTCCTCATAGCAGCCCTCATAGTGCTGTGCTTTGCTTTGCTTTGCTAGCTAGAAAGGTGTTGACAACACGCTAGTGTTTTGGCTACTGCTGAGCAGTGCTCACACAGCACCAAGGCTGTCTCTCCAACATTCCCCTCTCACCAGTAGGCTGGGGGTGGGCAAGATCTTGGGAGGCAGCACAGCCAGGACAGATGACCCAAACTGACGACAGGGATATTCCATACTGTATGACATCTGCTTAGCAATGAAAGCTAAAAGGAGTGGGGGGGAGGAGATGGAAGGCACTTGCTTAAATAAACTACCCTTACCTTGACCTGGGAAGGATTTTTCTGTTTTATTTTCTACCCCTTTGTTGTCCTGGAGGGGAGTGATAAAGTGGCTTGGTGGGTACCTGGTATCCAACCAAAGTCATCCCACCATGCACTGTATTACTGAACAGTGCCATAATTCCAGTATTTACTGAAATATGGAAAAGCTCCTAATTTTGGTTTAGAGATAAAAATCCACAAAGGAATGTTAATTCCCAAAATATTTTCTCCCTTAGCTGTCCCCTCTGTCACTGATAAGTGCATTTATCTCTTCAGTGTTTATGGTGTGTGAAACTTGAGATCCCTTTTTCTGCCATTGTCTTGGGCAACATTAGTGCCTGTGCTCAGCAGAAAAAAAAGAATTGGAGGAACTGACTGACTGAAAAGAGAATTACTGCATACTGTCCTGATGAAAAGTGAGACTTAGCAAGCGACAAAAACTCCTTTAATTATTGTTTGCTGTTACAGTTAATAGCATGGCTTAATGGGATAGAACTTCTTCTTTCTTAATCTTCTTCAGAAAAAGAAATTGTGTTGAAACCAAATAGTACGAAGAAATACAAGTTTTTAGACCATCTGTCCAGATTCATTTTCCTTTGTAGATATTCACTGATAGCAGTATCGAGTTGTTAGGACAAATGCATGCCTTTTCCCCCAGAAAAGTAGTTGGAAAATGAAATGCTTCTTTTTTTTTTTTTTTGGCCCTTTTTTTTTTCTAATTAGACTTTAATGAATTGACTACATTCAAGGTCAGCCAAGCCTGCTTCTCTTAAAAGAAAAGAGATAAAAATCCAGTTTGATGTTGCCCTGAAATTAAGGGTGAATATATTATATATTCATACAGAGTGGGTGGTCAGCTTCAAAACATACTCAGTCACATACATGTCAGTTTTCTTCTTTGCCACAGTTCACCAGTCTGAACCCTAGCCCAAATCTAACATCATAGAATCAGATCATGAATTCAGATGTATGAAGGCACATTTCACATGACAGGCTTTCCTCTCAGATATCCAGATTTTTTTTAATGTTTCAAGCATTGCACTTCAATTATAGGAAAAAAGCTTTCTATTGTTTTTTTGGTTTGTTTTTGTTTTGTTTGTTTGCTTGTTTTGTGAATAAATGTGTGTATTTACAGGGCTAAAAAGTTGAATAGAATTAAACCATTCCTGTTTCGCAGTAACTTGTTTAGTGTGCATCACTAGCAAATACTCTTAAAAAGAAAGTAAGAACAATCTTTACTTTTCTTCTATCAGATAAATGATAAAGTATTCTTAGGACAAAATACCACAGGAAAAAAAAATGTAGTAAAAGATGTCATAAACTTGCAAATAACTAACATATTCAGTCTTACCAAAGGAGCAGTCTTCCAGTCCCCAAAGAATCTCAATAGCTGGCAGTTTTATACATCAGAGGCAAGATGTATAATTCAAACTCTGTGTCATGCAGACTTGCACCTCCAGCATGTAGCTCTAATAGAAAACCATCATGTTTTTCTCCAGGTAATATTTATAAAGGTAGCAATCTATAATTGAAACATTTCATTGTACACAACTGTAAAACAGTTTTTAAAATCCCTTTATCAGGTTACTCCTACCATTAAGGGCATAGCTACGATGAATATTTATCCATGACTGGCTTCAGAACACATCCTGAAGTGAGTTTGATACCAGAAGATGACGAGCTGATAGTCTCAGGGTTCAATGCTGGAAAATGTGGAGTTCCTCCACCTCCTGCTGATTTCAAGGATGTGATCTGCACTGCAGAGAAATACATAGCGTTATGAAATGCTGTGAAATAGCATCATGAGATCTCTTTAAATGAGAGTACTTTCTGCATATGCAGAGTTGTTACTGCACTGAAAGCAAGTAGCACAAGAATTTCTTCACATAATACTTGTAGAGTACTTCAGTTATGCCTTGGAAGACCTAACCTTTCCAAATTTTGTGATGGGAATTCTTTTATTGGCCTGCTCAGGCCAGAAGCCCTTTGATCACTTGAAAACAATAGACGGTCATAAATGGGCAACACTTTCTGGAATTTAATGCATTTTTATCTGAAAAGCACAAAACTTGAATTTCTGTCCCCACATTGTCCTAAAATATAGATAGTGTAGGGGCAAGGGAGGGAGATGAGGTTTGTTTAGTTTTGACATGACAGCCAGTTAAGTTAAGGAGGTGATTCCTGCTCCTTGTGTGCACCGTAGCCCATTAATTTGGTGCTGGAGAGAGAGCAGTGAAGTTCCCAGTCTTATTCAGTCTTTGGCCTTCTTACACAAACAGGTTACGAGAGTGAATTTGGAGACAGGGAAAAGCTTTATGTGCAACTTGCTCACAAAGAAAATAGATTGACATCAACTATATAGGTCACCAACGCAGCCTCTGTGGTATAATGATTTTTCACTATGAGCATAAATCTGTCCCGTACTGGAGGTATTGTCAAGCCTCATTTCCTCCTACCCCACTGAAATATCATGCCCCCTGGCTTTTCATTGTAAGAATTGGTTTGCTTTATTGGATTATTAATTTTGGAAGCCTAGGCTTTTTTCCTTATCATGCCATAGAAATATATGGCATAAAATAGCAGTTCATACTGTTGTTTAAGAGACTTGGGCGGCCACCCTGAGGCAGGAGGTAACATAGTAATGAAGAACTTTATGCGAGAGAACTGTGGCTGAAAATACACTGTAATCAGGGACGGTATAAAGTGCCGCCAACTCAGAAGATACAAAATACTGCTTGAACTAACAACTAAAAAAAGAATGCAGTATGCTTAGTACAGGATGCCTGAGCGTAGCTACTAAAATATTCAGGACAATTAGTGAAATGTAAAGCTTTAGCTGGTACAATATGTACCCTAACCTGCAGCTGCAAAGCATAGCTGCTTAAAAAGCAAGTTTAATCTCAGATGACAGACATAATACCTGAGACCAGTGTTCATTAGGAAACGGTACCTGGAGAGGCATTAGTTTCTGCAAGTCTCTGGTAATTGGAAGGAGGATGGGCAATACATTTTATAGGTAATGGTGTATCAGAAGGACTCAATGACTGTAACAGTTAGTGCTCTCCACAGACATTTACATAAATATCCAGAGTTTTAGTAATGAGGATTTCACATTGGATTCTAGAGCAGTGTAAAAATAAGGACTTCTTAAGATTTTGCATAGAAAGTATGTTCCTGTATTCATTTTGATCAGCTGTCCTAGTCACAGCTGTCTGTGCACATGTCCTTGGTTAGTTTTATGTCAAAACTCTGTTATTTAAGCACATATTCAAGCGACCTCATTTGGGCACCTTCAGTGTACACTGAAATCTGTGTTTAAACTTCATGGGCTTCACTGAGGTCAAGGTCAGTAATGATTCTGTTCCTGAAGTTCCTGAAGAATTTAGTGGTATTTTTTCTTATTAAGTAAAAGATGTAGTTCTATGTATGCACTGTGTATGTTGCTATCTAATTACTGTATGAAAACAAAGTTTGAATTGATACCAACTTCCCAGCTGTTTGCACAAAATTTTACTTAGCGCAGCTCTCTATGTGCTATTATTATAGATACTTTATATAATTTTTGCTTTGATCTTATGGGAGAGCTGAAATGCACACCTATTTAGACATAATTTCATCCCATGTTCTTTTCAGAATAAGAAAAGCCTATCCTGCTTTTGACTTGAAAACAAACACTGGGAAAATCTGGAGTGTTGCAAAAAGGTTCCCAGGCCATATTCTTGGTGAATCAAAATTCAGAATCAGTGTTTGGACGGATGCTTCACCATATCCTCTGCTTCTTACACAACGTGGTAAGTGTCTATATCCTTCCACAATTCAGTTCCATGGAGATGGTGACAAAAAGTATTTGTTTTCTGGAAAGATAATTGGAGAGCAAGCCTGATGTGCACATTTTGCCAAACATTTTTGCTATATTTGCTATAAAACTAAAATCACATTAAATACCGGACTTTGCTAATGCGTAGGTCTCTGCTTTCTTTAATCACGATTGGGGCCAATTCTGGGAGTCTCAACCATCATTCCGACTTTGACCCAGAAGGAATCTAAGCTTTTACTTAATTTAAAGTGTAGGGATCGTCCGCATATAGTTATGAAGCTTTTCACAGCCTTTAGTCCGTTACTGAATCCAAGACTTAAGAGCATGCAGTCGCTAAGACTCCTCCGCACTCAGTGTTACATACAGGTCAGGGAAAGTATATTTCAGTCATAAAATGAAAGGACAAATTCCAGCTGGGTGGAAAGAAAAGAACAGTAATTAAGAACTGGAACAGTTTTCCCACAGAGGTTATGGAGCCTTCATCCTCAGAAGTTTTAAGTTCTTACAAGGCAAAGCCCTGAACAAGCTGGTCTGAATTCAGTGTTGACTGTCCTCCTGTGCATCCTGTTTCTCTGGTGAATGGAGGAATCTTTGATTCTAGATCTGGTATTTTTTGCTTAAGCCGCGTATGCAAGAATTAAATACATTAAATCTTTTTCCCCCTCTATTCCTATGCTGCTTCATTGATTGATAGTCTTTTTTTTTTTTTTTTATGAATAATTTCTTCAGTTCTCAGGGAATTATTTGGCTGTAACAGGCTGAGTATTAGTTTGTTTGACAGATTGAAAACTGAAAATCCAAAGCTCTACAGAATGTCAGTTAACATATATTAAATATATATATATATCTTCATAAATAAGGTAGCTAAGGCTTACACGTTTATTCATACAAGTTTGGTTGCTTGATTTAGGAGCACCTACATAGTTAGTTATTGCAAAGCCTAGAAAAGTAGTAGGCTGTATCGTCTAGAACCAATATTTTGTGAATGCCATGTAGCAAAGGGCCAAAGATAAAATTATAGAATAGTTTGGGCTGGAAGGTACCTTTTAAAGGTCATCTGTTCCACCCCCTGCAATGTGTAGGGACATCTTCAAGTAGACTGGATTGCTCAGAGCCCCATCCAACCCAACCTCAAATATTTCAAGGGCATGTGCCAACTCGCCAGGCAACCTGTTGTGTTTCACCACCCTCATTATGAATTTTTTTTCTTTATATTTAGTCTGAGTCTATGATTTTTTTAGTTTAAATTGTCCTATTGTAACAGGACCTGCTAAAAAGCTTGTCCTCATCTTTTCTGTAGGCCCCCTTTAAGTATTAAAAGGTCGCAACAAGATCTCTCTTCTCTAAGCTACACAACTGCAACTCTCTAAGCTTGTCCTTGTAGGAGTCGGGCTTCAGCCCTCTGATCATTTTTGCTGTCCTCCTCTGGACTCACTCCAACAGGTCCGTGTCTTTCCTGTGCTGGAGGCCCAAACTGGATATAGTACTCCAGGCAGAGTCTCATGAGAGTGGAGTAGAGGGGCAGAATTGCCTCCCTGGACCTGCTGTCCATTATTCTTTTGATGCAGCCTAGGATATGGTTTCTAGGCTGTGAGCACATATTACTGGCTCATGTCCAGCATTTCATCCACCATTACCTTCGTGTCCTTCTCAACAGGGATGCTCTCAGTCTCTTCATCCGTCAACCTGTGTTGATATCAGGAGTTGCCTGACCCAGGTGCAGGACCCTGGGTTGGCTTTGTTGAACCTCACAAAGTTCACATGGGCCCACTTTTCAAGCATGTCCAGGTCCCTGTGGTGGGCATCCCATCCCTCAGATGTGTGAAATACACCACTCAGCTTAGTGTCATCTGCAAACTTGCTGAGGGTGCACTTGATCCCTCTGTGCATGCCATTGTTTCAGATATTAAACAGTACTGGTCCCAGTATGGGCTCCTGAGGAATGCCACTACTTGTTGCTCTCCATCTGGACATTGAGCCATTGACCATTGTCTTCTGGATGCAACAATCCAACCAATTCTTCATCCACTTGAACAGTCCGCTTGTCAAACCCGTATCTCTCCAATTTAGAGAGAAGGATATTGTGGGGGACTGTGTCAAAGGCCTTACAGAAATCCAGATAGATGATGTCTGTAGCTCTTCCTTTGTCCAATGATGTAGTCACTCCATCTTGAGACAGTTGGACCAGAAGGCAGTATTTCCAGCACTTCTGTTGGCTAGGTAGGGGTTCTACACTAAAGTTCCCTGTAATGCAAAAGTGTTAACTTCAGGCAAATGTTTCATTTTATAGCATCATTTACCCTACAGATTGTTCAGTTTTCAGTCTGCTTAACTTTATTTACAAAAATGCTTTAGAAGGTACAGCTAAAACTGAAGGGGATGTAAGAATTGGTCCCTACTCTAAACTTGCTTACAGACTAAGTAAAGAATAAGATCTAGTTAAAGTGTGGGGAGAGTATGCACTTTTTTGCCTCATCTAATATAAAGAATTCTTCAGTCACACAAAAACATTTGGCAGAGTAAGGAAAGGAAAATGGGTCTCCCAAGTGCAAATGAATGATACTAGTGAGTTTCAGGTTTTTTTTCCAATGAATGACCTGAAAAAAGCATGTTACATTTTTAATTCAATATCCTGTGCCGTTCTTCTTTTTTTGGTGTATATAAATTTAGCAAACAGGAACTGCAGTTTACATTTCAAACCGCTTATGATGATTTGCTTAAAACAGTGAGTTGTCAAAGGCCTAGATGTTCACAACTAGTAAAACTGGCAGAAAAAGTTTAATTGAAGTGACTTTCTGAGCAAATGAAAAATGACCTCACAAAGAAAATGAAAATTTTCAGAAGGCACTTTTGAATCCAATGACACTATTTTTTTCCCTGGGGAAAACCAAACCAAAGCAAAACAACTAAGCTAGCTATGGTAATCAATTCTGGTTTGTTTCAGCTTAGTTTTTTGTCACAGTTCCTTCCCCTAGAAATGTCAGCTGGGTTTTTTTCCGTATCGCAGGGGTTTTTTTCAGTATCACATTCCCATAAACTTCATTGCAAAAACAATTTTGTATTTCTTGGGTTATTCTAGAATAATAGCATACCAACTCTGAAACAGATTTACCAGTATGAACCGGCTGCTGTGGGCGACTGGGTAACTCAGAATACCGTTAAATCTGATGAAACTGGTTGGTCAGGCTCAGTTTGAACCAGTTGTCTGAACCCGGGCCAGTGTAAATTAGTCAACACATAAGTCTGGGTTACAACTTTAGTTTCTGGGGATTTGTATTTAACTGTAGGTAGTTTCCATTTTTGTATCAAAACATTTACTGAAAGTTTCTAGTAAGAGCTCTTACAGCCTCTAATTTTGAAGTAATAAAGAAAAACTATTAATGAAAAACTGATAGAATGTACTTTGGCTTTTCTGTTTTCAACTACAGACAGTGAGATTGCCTGAAAGTTGTGGAGAAAGTCTAGACTTTATTTTGCATTGTAAAACCATCTTGGTACAATACATGAAGGCATTTCACTGAAAAGTCAAATCTTTTTTCTGCTAGAGGGAGGTATCTCAGACTTGCAGCATCAGTGCTGGTGCAGTGTGCTTTGCTTGCCTGTAAAGACTAAACTGTAAAGACATGTTTGCAATTGGACTGCCAGTTTACGCAGCTATTCTTTTCCCTTTTTTTGGTCAGTTCTTCAAAAATGGGCAGAGAGGAAGAGTGTTGGCAGGGCTGGAAAATGGCTTAAAAAGCTGAAGTAGCACTGGAGAAAATCCTCAAAGTGCTAGAATATTTCTGAACAGCAGATTGTACAGATTGACATAGACCACCTTAATATATATATATTATGTAATAATACACAATGTGAAATATTTTCCTATACTATTGTAATATGACTATTCATAATAGAAATCATATAATACATTACATATATATGTGTATAAAACGCGTATGAACATTCATTTACTTGTTGGTTATGGCCAAAAAGATGTGCACAGCAGCAACAATAGCAAATAAAATTCTGGAGCCTTCTTTGTCATGAGGGGCAACAGAGTCAAGTTTTGCACATCAAGGCTGTGTTTGCACATGGGAAATGTACTGAGATATTAATCAGGAAAATGGAGGGGGAAAAAAAGCTGCTGTTTTTTTCTTCTTTTCTGCTTGGAGAAATTGACTAGTTCTGCATTCCAGCTACCTAACAAATTGCTAATTTCTTCTAAATGGACATAGATTCTGTGACTTGCTGTAGAATATTTGAAGCAAAATTAAAAAAAAAAAAAGAAAAAAAAAAAAAGAAAAAATCAGGTGTGGCTTGATCTTATTCCTCTTGATGGAGCTAGTCTGCAGCAGAAGTTAGGAATTACAAATAAATTCTTACTTTCTTTGCTCAAGTATCTAGCCTGAATTCTCTAGCAAGCTACTATTAATTTTTCTTGCTATCTTTATTTACAGCTGGCTGTATCACTCATGACTTAATTGTAGAGATCCTCCGATGCACAAATCGATACCCAGTCCAGGAGGAATACCTTTTAAGTGTTTGTGGGTCTGATGAATTCTTGCAAAAGTAAGTATCTCATTAAGAGGTGGTATTGAGTATCTATTGTGTAACATAAGCCCAGTATTTAATGCTCTCTGCTTACATGCCATGTAAACAGAACCACAGGGAGAGTTAGAGTTTTATGTTCCAAACACTTAATGTATAGTTTCTAGAACTCCTGAAACACACAGTACTTATGTTCTACTGAAATGGTGGTGTGCTCTAGTGCAAGAATTCAAATTCTGGCTTTGTGCAACCTTGATTAATTTGTTTCAGTCCTTTGCCTTTCTGTTCTTTCTCGTCCATGATACAAGGATGATGCCACATCCAGTATCTCGTAGGAGTGTTACAAGCCTGAGGGGGTATGGATATCCTTGAAAGGGAAAATCACTAGAGGGAAGAGAAACACTATTATATAGTTGCATAGCAGGTGATTTTAATTCGTATGCAGTTGCAACAGTAGTAAAGCAAATGAAGTCAACACAATGGTGCTGACTACAAGCTGGAGAAAAACATGCTATACATATAAGCAGGTCTTTCTGAATATGTGTAGTCTACAAGTAAGGAAATAAATGCTCCGATTTGCATTCATTCAAGTAAAGGTGGTGGTTGAAAGCACTGCTGGGCTCAGCCAGTTGTTTGTTGCCCTCTGGCAGTTTAAATTCAGCTGTGAGCATAAGTGAGCAGATTTAGTGTCGAAGCAGCTAAAGTGCAGGCTCTTGTCAGCGATGCTGTAGGGACGGTGACTTTCAGCAGAAGGGGAGAAGTTGGCAGTTCTCTGTGGTAACATTTTAAGCTGGCACTGCAGGAATCACAGCTCATCTGCTAGGGATGTAAAAAGTGTTAGATAAAATAGTATGTATCTATAATTGAAAGGGAAATTTTTAGAAGCAGTCAGATTTGTAGTAGCGTAAAGATTACCTTAACTAGCTCAGAGCAAGTCAGCTTGATTAATGAAAGTACTGTAGCTGGGAGAGCCAGTGTCACACTGTATAAATGAGCTTTGTTCTGTATCCAGCTTGGACACTTCTACCCTTACACAGGTGCACAGGTCAAATGCTCAGATCTATATGGGCAATTATGCTTTGCAACTAAAGATGGAGACTTCAACATTTCTAAGCCCACTCTTCAAATCTCTATGGAGCAGGAGCTGGTACAGCAGAGCGCTGTGTGAAGCGTTACAGCACTAGAGCCACCGAGCAGAGAATCAGGTCATAGATAGATCTGGCCTTACGTAAGAAGGCCAGGGATTTTTTCTTTTTATTTTCAAGACTCTCTTCTCATTTCAAACTAATTGCTAAAGAAAATGGAAATAATGAGTCATTGTAATGAGGGTAAGCTCAGAGCATCTCAGTACAGTGTACAGTATGTTCTAAACAGTTTTATTTTCACTGTTGAGAAGAACGCATCAATAGTGGACTGTTTAAATTCCTGCACTTGCAGAATCTCTGCACATCTCATTAGCAGTCAAACAAGGTCAATAATGTTCTCAGCTTTTTTGCTTTGCCCCTTCACTGTCATGCAGAAAGCACTGAGCTGCACTTCTGGCCCCAGCAGCTTGTAATTCTACACCGTGCCGTGCTTTCAGCTCCCTGTCTTCTGCCTCCTCATCAGAGTCCTGTATCCGAAATTTGAAACCTCAGACCATAATGATCCCTTGGGTAGCTTAACCGGCTGCAGAGTTACCTCAGGGTGAAGTTTTTCCTATGTTTGGGCTATCTTTTAGTGCAAATTGCTTTCCTCATGACGTTGCTAACGGAGTGATTAGATGTACTTGTGCAGAGTTCTTCCCCAGAAGAGTATTTGGAAATTGTTCAAGGATGAATTCCAGTAGAAGTTCCCCAAGTTATGAGACAGCAAAGGGAATAAATACTCTGCTGTGATTATTGTAATCCAGAGAAATTTAATGTGAAGCCAAAACAGTGACATGATGAATTGTTCTCAGACCAGAGTGGTTTAGTGAACCAGACAACTTTGTGAAGATCTGTCAAAAGCTTTCATTTACTATTATATTAGACTGTATTAATGAGCACTTCATCCTGCCTGCTGCAGAACCACCTGAAGGACTTGATTTCTGGAATGCATTTAGCTTTGAATGAGATAGAGGGGAGGGAAATACTTGTGTGCTAATGACAATTACAGTCAGCACTGTAAGATTTCATCATCCATTATTCCTTTCCTATGGAGGTATCCTTGAGCTTGTATTCTGACTCGCAAGTAGTATATCAAGTTTCAAATATTCCAATTAAAACAAAAATAAAAACAAAACAAAAAAAAACAAAAAACAAAATAAAAAAAAACAACAAACATTAGAAGGCTGCATGTAGTTCTGGAGGTCAGAGTGTAACTAGTAAAGCCATCTGTGAAATTCTGATTTGGAATCTCATTTCATTTACTGATCAGAAATCCTGGCCTTGTCTCCACCTGTAGACTTTCCTTTTCTTCCTACACTTCTTTTTCTCTCAAGCTTTTCTTAGAGCACCTGTAGAAGCTGTCAGGATTCATTGCCAACTTGTGTCTGCCTCCTCTGTCATTGTAATGTGTACGTTAGTTACTTTCCAAGTTGATTTGTTGCAGTTCCTATTTTAGATGTTCAGTGTAAGTTCATCTGGAAGCATAACTCAGTCTGAAAGACAGAGACTCCTTGAAAGAAGAGGAGTAAACTCCGTATTTGTGTCATCAGTTTTTACCACTAATCATGGACATTTCTGCTTTTCGTATATATACATAGTCCCTCCTTCTCTGGGTTTCCCAGCTGTGGGTGTGCTCTCACTCTGTTACACTCATCATGATCATCTTTTATTTCTTGGAGAGCCATCTCCTGTTTCTAAAAATTCTTTCCTTTATCATCCCATCACCCCCCCAAACCATCCAAAGCTACCTTTAAATCTTGCCTTCACAGTTTCCTATCTTTCCTTAGATTTAGAGTGGATGCCCCTAAAAGTGATTTTATGATGACCTTCATGGAAGAAGTTATATAAAAATAAATTAAATTGTGGTTAAGCAGCTTGTGTCAAATAATTCCTAGCTCTCAAAGCCAGCAGCAAGCCAAAACCAATCCTCTTCATATGATAGAAATTAATCAATCTGCCATTTAGACATTTTGTCTTTTGAGCTGCAGGCTACAAATACAGGGAATCCTGAAATGCCTAGTAAAAGAAAGCACATGAATGTATGTGAGTATATGGGGCATCCTCTTTTTCCCTTTTCCCTTTTTTTCCCTTTTTCCTTTTCTTCCCTTTTCCCTTTTTTTCCCTTTTCCCTTTTTCCCTTCTCCCTCTTTTTTTCCCTTCTCCCTCTTTTTTTCCCTTCTCCCTCTTTTTTTCCCTTCTCCCTCTTTTTTTCCCTTCTCCCTCTTTTTTTCCCTTCTCCCTCTTTTTTTTCCCTTCTCCCTTTCCATCTGCTAGCAGGAGGTTGCAATAATGCATATCCAGCAAAGGAATGTAGTCCAAGAATATTTATAAGCTTTATTTCCAAACACACCGTTCTTTGGGTTTTTTTTTTTTTTTTTGGAAGGCATCAGATTTTTTAAAGGATCTCTTCACACATATTTTTTATTCCATCCACACTCTACCATAGTCTAATTTCCATTGTTACCTTGCTGCTTTGCAGTTTAGCCAACATAGCAAGCAGGGGTATGGAATAGAAAAGTCTAAATGCTTATCATTTCTGCTCACATGCTTGTCTGTGACCTTATTGATGACATTTATTTTTTTTTGCCTTACTAATTCTATTCTCTGAGAATTGAGACCTAAATAAGAATTGGTTTTCACTCAAAGTGAAGTTTAAGCTATTAATTATACACTGGGCAGAGTTATATTCATGCAGATTGGGATCATAAAAAGCAAGCACCTTTTGGATGAATATGTTCTTTGTAAAAAATAAACTTCATTTTCTCTTGTCACTGCAGATTAAGTTTCTCTTTCAGAGAGGCTGCTCAGCTGAGTCCTTTTTCAAAAAAAAAAAAATAAAAAAATTTCTGATTGAACTCTTTTAGGATTTGAAGCTTATAGCACATCAGAGGACCTTGCTGTGGGGAGGTAAAATCATCTATCTAGTGGTGAGGGAGTCTCAAGAGACTAAGGGATTTTCCTCTTCTCTGCTTCTGATATATTGTGAGACCACAGGCAAGTCATGTCAGTTTGACCAGTTCATTACCATGTCTCTTAAAGACAAAGATTGCCTTTTGCTTCGTCTTCTGTCAAGGCATTCTCAGCCAAGCTGTATTCTCCACACAGTAAATCTGGCAAAAAAATAGGAGGAAAACTGTTGAGTTAGTAATGTTGTAGCATTTTTGTTTGTGTTTTGTTTACAGAGCTCAGAGTACTGTAAACCAGTTACTAGTAATCATGTTATCCTACAAAGACAGTTGTATTACTTTTTTCTTAATAGTGCAGGCATAATAGCAGATCTGCATAGTGGGTTGCAGCCCGGGGTGTGGCCAAAAGGTAGCCTGTCAGTCTATGGCAAGGATGCACCTCTGTTTCTTGGAGTTCACTTTTCATCTGGACCAGGCTTCCACATTATTATATTGAGGTGCTAAGCCATTTTGTCTCGTCTCTCGTGTCACCATTCCTGTTGAAACTTTTCTCTTTGTATTACTGCAAATTAAATCCACTCGCAAAGTCAACTGTATCACCGGTATTTCTGACTGCAGTGTTTCAGGCAGCATTGCTGTGTCAATAAAGGATTTGATCATATATAGTATTTGCCTGACACAGCAGTGCTAACACAAACCACTAGTGTAAATGTAGTTATAGCCACACAATTTAACTTCTGTTAGTATAGCTGGTTTTGCCTGGAAGCAATGGTGACATGGAATAATTATACTTGCAAAAGATATTTTTTATACATCTCTGGTACAAAATTGTAACTCTAGAGGAGGATATAGCTATACCAATTTACACTAGGAGCACACTCCTCTGTATTGGTATAGCTATGCCAAGTTCTGTCATTGCCTTGGTTTAATGTTGGAATTGCAATGGAGAAATCAGTAAAAAATGACTCAGGACTCACAGATGTATTTCTTTGTAATTTTCTTGTTACTACACTTGTCTTAAGGTTGAAGGTAAAGCAGAATGGAAAGAGCAAGAATAATGGTGGGGTAAAAGGTAAAAAACAGGTATGAGGTACTTCTAAAGGGTGCAAGGATCATGGGAGAGTTGGAGTCACAAGGCAGATGTGATTAGGTGAAATGAAGAGAGGAAGAAGTTTCAAGAAAGTCATGGGTAGGCACAACACAGATGAGAGCTGAGAAGCAGCAGAAGAGAATCTATACATTGGTACACCTTTGGAAACCAGGAATCAGTTGCTTGGACTTTTGCATGTAAAGGGATTTGAGGCCTAACAGTGATACACTTTCCACCAGTACGGGTATTTCACTGTGGTGGTATTAACTTTTCTCACTCTTACACCTGTACTTTGTGCTCTTAAAAGCAAAGAAATTTGCAAATATATGGAAGTGCTATCAGGGAACCGTGCTTTAGGCATTTGTTATGTCAGATGGAAATGGGTTCGTCCTCTGTGACCTCTAATATATTTGTTTAAAAAAAAAAAAGTAAGAATCCTACACTGCACTTTCTGTTAGAGGTCACAAAAGGTGAGTATGTAATTTGCTTCACTACAGTGCAGTGTAGGAGCACAACATTTACAAGATAGGTGAAATCCCTGTAATTGTGCTGAATGGCAATTATGTATATCACATTTCGTTAAATTTATCTGTTCATTTGTGCTGGGGACTTCTGCTGCCATGTGAGATATGAGTCTCTCTTCTCTCTCCTACGTCACACTTTCCTTGATTTATACAACAGGCAAGTGGTTTTTTGGAACTAAATCCAGTTTTATTCAGACATTCCATCAAAAGCCCTTTTTGGGAGAAAGAAACATAGTTTAGATCTGAATTCTGAGCTTTTCATGGCGCTTGGCAAATCAGAAAACAGTCATCTTTCTTCAATGCCTGGGAAGTTCTGAGACAATTTAGCATGCTGTAAATTTGTCAAAATATGGACTGTCTCTTTTGGTTCTTCTGTTGCTGGAGTCTTGAAAAAAACAACATGAATCTAATTGAACATGTTCTAGAGTTGTAACTGATGATGCATATTAACTTCTTTTGGTGATGAATTTGCCTTTCCAACAAACAATGCCATTTTTCCTACCCATTAATCCCAAAGGATTTTTTTAAATGTTAAAAGGTGTTTGCCTTAACTATGAAATGTTTTTTGCATTATTTCATCTGATTAAAATAAAAAGTGGAAGGGAAACACTGAAATTACCTTTGTTCCAAGTAATTTTAAGAGTGGTAAATTAAGACCGTGTTATAACTTAGATGAAGTTTGCAAGAGTGATAAGTGGGCCACCTGTTTTAGTGTATGTGATTTTCTCAAACACATTTGGTACAAATGCTACAAGTCATTCTGCAGTGGTGCATTCATAACATAAGAACTTGTGTAAATTTTCCTAATTTGGTTTTGAAGAATATGAATGAATAATCTCAAGGTTTGGGAGCATGTACAGTTTGTTTAGGATACTCTTTCTCTGTGTCATTGTTGTTCTGTTACAGAAATTAATGGTCAAATATACGACTAGAAGTTATTACCTAAATTATTTCACCAGAAAATATGCCAGAACCGAATACCGTCAGTTTTCAGTGGAAGTAGGTGCTAAGCAAAAGGGTTTCATTTTATTTAGTCTGCTTTGCACTTAGAATTTAGTTGCTTTTGGATAAGGAGAGGGGGGAAAAAGAAAGAAGTGGCAAGCAGAGATAACCATTGGTTTGTGGGGCTTTGTTTTGTTTATATTTTTTTTTCCCCCCTAAACTGCAGTAATCATACCTTGGGCAGCCATGAAAGTCTTCGCAAGACGACCACCTGCATTCAGCTTCGACTACACAACACTAGTAATTTGAAGCAAAGTTTATCTCGAACGGTATGTTATCTCTTTTTCTTCTTTCTTCCAGCATCCCCGAAGGAATAAAATTTCACCAATCCTTTTATGTAGCAATCTGCAGTAATAATCAAAAAGAGATTATTTGCTTTCCTGAGAATGCATCTATTATTGGCGAATTCCCATTGAAACATACTGCTCCTGGACTTGTATCTAGTGAGTTACTGTAGAGAACACACAACTGAAAAAGACCGAAGGTTACCTTTTAACAAAAAATAGTTTTGTCAGAATTTAATGCTATTTATTTCGGGTGGTCAGAGAATTCTTATTTTTGACCAGCCTTTCTATGTTTTGAAATATAACAAGGGCAAAACAACTCAAAGTAGTGTGTAAAATGAATTAAATCTGGATTCTTGTAATTATTACAGAAAACCAGGGCAGGCTGATAAAAGCCAGAATCGCAGTTGGTGCATTTGTGAATGTGATGCATACTTATGTGTGTATGTGCTTGAATGTAGCAGAAATGTTGTCTGTAAGGACATGTGGTCCTTACAGAAAAAGTTGTTTTATCACAGTCTTAATTATAGGAGATTACTGTTCAGATTATGTGAGTTTAAGCAACCTTGAGGTGGATTACTGACCTTTAATGACACTGACCTATGCTACTAAATGTGAGCTTTTTCCCCAGAGAACCACCTTGAATTACTTCCAACCCAAAGTTTACAGTAGAAGCTTTGTTCTGAGCAGTGTTCCTGTCAGTGTATTGACTCTGTTCACAGATAGAACCAATTGTCTGCTTTGCATAATTATGCTATCCGCTCAAGTCTGTCAATATAGGGGTCAGATGGCAGACTCCTAGCAAAAAAAAAAAACAAGTTAGGACTTTCTTTTAACTTCTGTTACGTGTCTCAATGTGAAACATCAAGGTCAATATAACATGTTACCTGGAGCATTAAAAAAGTATTATATATGTATATAAATACATTATAGTCATTTGATATAGTTCTATATATATTAATTTTTATATAATTACGATTTAAATATGTATATATTTAGTATAACCAGTTTATAGATAAAAAGCAGAATATTTTGGTGCTGATATGTACAATCTTGGCTTAGATTATAGGCATTCTTCACTGCAAACATTATTCACTTATTTGTTTTTTAAAAACCATTGATTCTTCTTGATAAAACATCATCCAAAAGAAAGTAAATTAGGAAACGTGGAAGCTTTCTTCACCTGGTCATTTCTTCAAAAATTATTCAGATCAATGAATTACCAACTATTTGCTCTGAGTCTAGAGGAAATAAGTTAGTTTGATATACCTTCAGAAGTGGGGAGCAAGTGTCCATCTCCTGTATCCTTTCTCACCCTATCCCCGTATCACAGCAGCCAAAAGAACATGTCCAGTGACCACTTGGATGAGTTTTGTCTTGGAAAAGTATCTGTGATACCTCGTTATAATTTAACTGCAAATTGTTGAGATCAAGGCAGGAATCACCATGTGATTTCCATTGTCTGCATTAGAGATTAGATGGTCACCTTAGTTCTTTCTATAGTGGTAGATCTGTGACAAGACATCCTGTGTTAGGAAGTGGAAAACTTCATTTTTCCTTGTAGTGCTGCCAATGAAGGGCTTGAGAAGCATGGAGTGTTGCTGACTAGATGTAATTATGGGCATATGTAGGTATGTGTAATGGTGGAAAAAATATTTACCTCTTTTTAGGTCAGCATCTCTGTCTTTTAAATGTAATAATATATTATCAACCCTTCTAGGCAGTGACAGGTTTCCAACATTTTCTGGACTGAGAAATCAATGACATGAATTAGAAGTTTGATATGAATGTGTTTTGCTACTTATATGCATACAGCATGTGGTGAAGGTATTTTTTACATGTGTGTATACTGAGAAGAGGGGACTCAGACAAATTCCTGAAAATCTCCTCTTCAAACTTTCAAGCCAATGACTGATTGTCTACAAGTTGTTCTGTCTTCAAACAGAAAAAATAAAACATCAAGCAAATAATCTATTTGCTGTATAGAGATCTACTGTTACTATAAATATTCAAAATTACCTGCTAATGGTGTTTTCAGGAGTCTCTTCTGAAGCTTTAAGGCTTGTTTATGTGCTAAGGAAGCAAAACTCTATACCAATGCCATCTGGAGACTGCCTTAATGATTCTTGCTTACTTTATATAATGCTGTTGAAATTGGGATGCAAAGTTAAAAATATCTGCCTGCACAAGCAAATTACTATTATTTTATTATTATGATTAGTAGCCAATGTAAGCGGATACTTATAAGTAATGTGCAGTTAATTTATTTTTTTTTTTAAACCAGACAGCTAATGAACTTTGGGCAGTAACTAAAATGTTCACAGTTCTTCTGTGAATTCAGCTGAAAAACATATTTTTTAAGGTGAATACTTGCTTCCTTTCATTTTCTGGGAAGCAGGCATTCAGTAATGAAAGAGGAAATTCTATTGAACTGAGTGATCACAACCAAGAAATTTGGCCTGGGGTTTTGCATGGAATCACAGGTCTTTCAGACAGTAGGTGACCTTTAATTTGACTTTGTTTTTTTGAGACATTAAATTTATCAACCTTAAAACTCTTGAACACAAGTATTTTAAGCCCTGGATTTTCAAGCTGCTAGATTCCTCCTAAACTTCCAAATAAGGCTTATACTGGGAACATAAGGTTATCTTTATAATACAGAAACATATTGAAGCTAGGTCTTATAGCATCTAGCCAAAGAGTTTCTGTTGACATGAGTGGGAATTCTGCACCTTGCAAATTTTTCTCCACGCATTGAAATCTTGAGAATGGCAATGAATACAGAGAAAATTCCATAGTCCTCTTGTCACCAAATCACAGAATCTTCATGGGTGGAAGGGACCTCTGAGATCATTGAGTCCAACCATAAACACACACACACACACACACACACACACACACAAAATAAAAAGCTCCAAACAAAAAAAACCCACAAAACAAATCACCCAACCCAACAACCCTGGGCACTAGAGGATGAACTGAAGTGACATGTCTACACATTTCTTAAATACCTCCAGGGATGGTGACTCTGCCTCCTCCCTGGGCAGGCCGTTCCCATGCCTGGCTGCCCTTTCAGTGAAGTAATTCTTCCTAATATCTAATCTAAACCTCCCTTGCCACAACTACAGACCATTCCTGTGGTCCTGTCGTTATTCACTTGGGAGAAGAGGCCAGCACCCACCTCTATACATCCTCCTTTCAGGCAGCTGTAGAGGGCAATGAGGTCTCCCCTCAGCCTCCTCCAAACTAAGCATGTCCAGTTCCCTCAGCCTCTCCTCATATGAGAGGCTTGTTTTCTAGACCCCTCATCAGCTTGGTGGCTCTCCTCTGGACACGTTCCAGCACCTCAGTGTCCTTCTTGTAGTGAGGGGCCCAGAACTGACACAGTTGTCAAACCGCAGCCCAAGATACACAGATTACACTAATACTGAGTAATGAATTACTAGGTTTGTTTTGACTACGCATCTGTCCTATTTTAACCTAGGTGGTCTCTAAGGCAAACTCCAGAAATTATAGTGAGTCAGAAGTTTTAAATTCTGAATGGCTGGGTGGTGTTTAAGAAGAAATGCTCAGTGGAACAGCATAGAAGCAGAAACCTTTATCCAGATACCATTTCCAGGGAATGCTCTGTCTATCCCAGAGACCTATTTCTTTTCAGGTTTGTTTCCACATACATATTATCTGGGCAAAACATTAATTTTTCTGTGGAGAAGCAGCAGAGGATGCTTACAGGTTTCTAACAAGAGCCTCACTTGCTTCCAGAAAGGAATGTTTGGAATAAAACAGCTGACAAGTGTTATTTCCTGAAAGTTCAAAACCATTTTTATTTCCCTATATGCTAGTGTTAATATTTTACCAGGCATAATGAGGTAAGCATTAATGTTCTTAGCATAAGACAGATGAGAAAAGTCAGTGGTCCATCACAATAAGAAGGTGGGGTGTTTTTTTTCCCCATTATTTAAAATTTTGTGATGTTTTAGAGGGATTGTGTAGTACCTCAAATAGAAGAAAGCCATTTCTTTTATTTAAGTATCCCTTGAAATTGCGCTAAATGCTTCCTCTTTTATGAATATGCTCAAGGTCTCCTTCAACTCTGTTGCAGTTTGACGCATCTAAATGAGGTTTGATAAACTGCAGTGTGTGGGGGGGCCAGGAGCAGAGACTGAGCCTCTCTTGAGATATCACTTTTTGGAAACGCTTAGAATTGCAAGGTAGAATGACTACAAACTGACAAAAATACTCTTTCAGGCAGGTAACTAACAAGCTTGGAAAACAAATTAGCAGTGTCCAGGCCATTAGAAAACATTTATTGTCTCAACGATTCTGTGAAACTATAATTAATAACTTACAGTAGGGTTTGTACCTACTGTACCTACTGACCTGGGTGGTTACCAAGAAGGGTGACTTTTTCAGATATCTTCAAGTGAATTCCTGAGTGCCACTTTATGGTAACTGACATGGCTTTGAAAGCTTCAGGCCATGAAGTTGCTTCAGTTTACTAATAATAGCAAATAACATGAGCAGCTCTTCAGCTGGCATAAGCCACAGATGCAGAATATTCCTCCAGCTCCAGGGCATGCTTATAGTAGAATGTTCATTTCAGAAAGGAGAGGTTCTGCTCACAGGCAGGAGCACCAACAAGTCTATCTAGACCAGAAAAAAAAAGTCAAGACCAGAGGTGACACAGACTGTGGTGCATTAAAAGCTGTAGAGTTTCCATTCTCTCTGGACCCAGTTCTGTGGATCTCTTTGGGCCAACTGAAACCCACTCCAGTCATACCGAATTCAAGGATCTGATGTAGTCTCTCCTGAGATCGCAGTCAGTTTTGTTGTTGCTGTTCTCCGAAATGTGTGGCTTTGGTTGAAAGATTTATTTGAAAGTCACAGACTTAGAGGTAGTTTATGGAAAATAAATTTCCCTCCCTCAGAATTCACACAAAGAGATGTGAAAATAATGTGCTTTTTGGAGGGGAAGCAAAAACTTTGAGGCTTTTAAGTTTCTTCAGCTATCAGACAGTTTTGCAGATATGCAGCTACTGTTTATTTTTGTGAGTTAATCTGCACTGAGTCATGGCGAGCATTTGACCTGTGATCTATAGGATCCTTCCAAATTTTTAACTTTGTAATATGTTATTTTAGAGAAATTTCCACTAAGGTTGCAGTTTAACTAGTGCCACAGAAACATATTCATATCTTGACAGTTCTTCTGTGTAGTAATCACTCTGATGTATTCAGGTGCTAAATAATTCACATACACCCACCTTTTGCCATAGATCCCCTTATGCTTCTGGGTTCCTATCAATCATAGGTACCTAATTTTGCTTTAAGCTTCAGGGCTTCCTCCTGCCGTCTGTGTCATATTATTTCAAAATTCATCCTTCTCTGTCCTCTAGTCCTGTCAGTGTATGAGATCATGGAGGAAGTTTGTCACTTATCAGTCTTGTTCTGTCACCCAAGCTTTGTCCCTGTGACTGCTCAGTTCAGATGGGCTCTGCTATGTGTAAGGTCTCCAGAGGTAGCAGTGTGACAACTAAGCATGCAGAGACGTTATGAAAATGCAAGATGGATTTTGCAGAACATGTACACTACTCATCTGTAGGGTAACAACTTTAAAAATAATTTTTAAGAGGGAGATATGATCTGCTGAGAGTCAAGATGGATGTGATTGACTATTGCTGTCTAGAAGTAGCAAAATCAGATCATGATATTATAGCAAGCAACTGTGGAGTAATTGGTGTTATTTCCTTCCTGGAATGCATGCTTATGATTACAGCAGCATTACAAAGGACTTTCAAGGCTTGAGATGTTATGCCTGTCCTATATTGTGCACACGATGTCTATCAGAGGTGAGGTGCTCCAGGCCTCAGAGTATTGTACGAGCAGAACACATGAGCTGTGAATAAAATCAGCAGTTATTAGGGCAGAGCCATACATAACACAGTTAGTGCTGCCCTTACAAATTGTCATCCATAAACTATTTTTGTACGTCTTGTAATCATTTTTGTAGGAGCAACTCAGTGGGGTTCAGAGACAGACTCTGAAATCAGCTCAGAAAAGACCATCTACTCTCAAATACATCCCCTAACTCCCAAATACTTACTCTGTCTTCTCCTCTATAATAACATTTAACAGTCTCATGTCAGTACACTGAGATAAGGAACACAGGTATTTGTGTAAGATCAAATGCTTAGACAAAGAGGAGCTTAGAACTAAGACAAACACATTCAAGGCTTAATGTACGAGAACAATATTCTTACCTTCTCCCCCTGCCCCGTTTCCATTTCATTCATGTAATTCATCTTTCACTTATTGCTACTATGTGATAATAGAGATAGTAGTGCTCCAGATGGAAATTCTTTACAGAACATCTGTAATGTATCTAGCTCAGCAAGATCCTGCTCCTCAAATGGTGCATTTGCTAAATCTCTATATAGCGATCTAAAACAGAATTAGTGTGAATTAATTCACATGTCAATTAACACATTTAAATTGAATCCAACCATAGCAAAGACAGAAATTGCTCAGGAATGTTAGCTTTAGATTACCACTATACTTCAATTAACTAGATAAAATTGCTAGCGTGATCACCTTATTTTGAACAACCTTTCAATATTTGAATTAATTACCATTCAAAGTATTAGGAGAGGACTTTTTTAGCCAAGCAAGCGAAAGATTCGTTTGTTGTTTTTTTTCTTTTTTTCATTAGAAAATACAAATTTCTTTCAAATTCTGTATAAGGAAGGGGGGTGGGGATAATCGTGAATCATATTTTATCACCATTGGATTATGCTGCTCTCATTTTTAAAAAATTTTATTTATTGAATAAAAGTTAAAACAGTAAAAGATGAACAGAAGATATTATTTTTTCTTAATGAATTTGCTTAAATTTAAACCATTTTGTCTTCCCTTCACAAAGAACTTGAAAGTTTCATTAGTGTAGTCCCACCTAAAGCAGAGTCACTGGTCAGATTCTTCTGTATCTTCTGTCTTCTGCTTCACCTTTGAGCAAACAAATATTTCAAATCAGTACAGTTGTAAATAAATAGACTGTATCCTGAGCTGCGTCCATCCCAGCCATCATTCGTGTTTCTAGAGATGCTAAGAAAAGTAATGTCTTTCAGCTGTCCCAGCCATTATGGAAACAGAAGCTTGTTACCATTAAATGCCTATGTGCTGTGCTGCAATCCTATTTCTGTTTTCTTAATTCTTCTCTCTCATCCCCCCACCCCTCCCAGGGCTATACCTGTTCAGAAGTATCGTTCTCTTTGTAATCGTTCACCAGTGAATTTGGGGTCATACTTTTCACAAACCCTTCAGTAGCTTTCCCTATGAGTTATAGGCATATGGGCTCAACAAGGAGTCAGGATAAAAGGCAGAGTTTTCAGGACATGGTGGTGCTTACAAGCTACTAGTACATGCCTTTCTTGGGCTTATCTACTTCCTTGGGAAGTTAAGTCATCAAAGGCAACAAACCCATGGGGCTGCAGAGAGGTCTGTATCTGAAGGGGAACAGGTTTGGTCAGCAGAATGTGTCAAATAAAGCAAAATCACAGAATTGTTGAGGCTAGAAGTGACCTCATGGGATCATTTAGTCCAGTCCCCCTGTTCCAGCAGAGTCAGCTGGAGCAGGTTGCCTAGGACCATATCTAGTCAAGGTTTAAATATCTCATTAGATATTCAAACCTACTCCGTAATACTTTAGGGCAACCTCTTGATGTGTTTGATAACCTTCACAGATTTTTTCTTGTGTTAAGACAAAATTTCATGTGCTTTAATTTCTGCCCTTTTCCTCTTGTCCAGTCAGTGATCACTACTGAGAAGATTCTGACTCCCTTGTCTTCATTATTTTCCATCAGGTATTTGTACACTTTGAGTGTACATTGGTATGGCAAAAAGGTTTGTAACAAGAAAGCAGAGGCAGGGTTTACTAAGGCATGGCTGTTGTCTTAGTCCATATGTAGCTAGAAGAAACTACTGTGCTAGCTAGGTTTCGTCTTCTAGGTGGTACAACCCAGTGTAATTTGAGAGAGATTCATCAAATAAAATTTCAGACTGAAGCATTCTGAATATTCTGAAAGGAGAGATCCTAAAAGAACATGCTGACTTTGGAAAATACCAGACAAATCTCTCTAACATAAAATCTTTCTATCAGAATACTAAATCTCACTGTATGCTTTTCTTCCACAGCATGAGGATGACCAAAGACAGTTCAGTGTGAATCAGCTGTTAGAGTACACTTGTGCCTGGAGACTGACTCGGTAAGAGCACTGGTATTTAACAGTATTTCTGTTTGTAATTGTTCATATTCATTGTGATCCTCCTGTCCCCAAAGGACAATTCTGAAACCGACTGGTAGATAGGAATAACACCAAAGAGAAAGAATATCCATTCAATGTTTTAGACTCTTATTCTCAGACCTTATTGATTGCTTAGAAAAAATCAATTAGTATTTATAGATCTCTGTATTTTACCCCATTCTTTCCATTTCATGTCATTGAAGGTTTTGTAAGAGCTTTCATGTTCCCCAAAGATTCCTGGGATTGAAGAAGTCGTAATTTTCATGTATGCGTTTCTCTTAGAGAATTTTTCAGAGTAAATACTGTAAAAATAATAGATTTGCTCTTCATTATCCCTGTGTTTTCACCATTAAGCGATGTTTTGTTTTGTTTTGTCTTTTTCACAGAGGCTAGCTATGACAATTTTTTAACTTGGCACTCAGAGTGCACCTGATTCTAAAGCTAACTTACCATGGACAAGCACTAAATAAGATAGATTCCTCATTCAACTTTCATTATGTTCCATTTCAGATATTTAGAAAAAGAAGCTGTTAACAGTTTTCATAATGTTTTTCATCAATGAGTTATAAAGTACTTTGCAAAACAGTAAATGCCACACCTGTCATTTGCCAGATGGAGGAAAACAGAGAGGTAGTGACTTGTCCAAGTTGAATATCTGGTGCTTACTGAGGACTCATCCTGTTTCCTAGGAGCATGGCCCAAATTTCCATTCTGTTCATTGCTATAAAGAGATCAAACTAATCATACAGTCTACACACACACTACTTATTGACTGTTTTATGTCTTGTGATGTAAAGCATGTGGCTTTTTCCACTGCAAAGAGGCTCTTCAGAGGGGATACACAAGAAGATGTTGAACTGCAAATCAACTATGGTCCACAAAATTTCTTCTGATGCTGTAGGGCAATGAATAACTGATAGCATAGCAATAAATACTTTCTTTCTTCAACTACAAGTTTAGTAAATATTGAAAAACTAAAAGCTTGAACTGTGTGTGATTGCTATTTCCTGCTTTTCCCATAGATTGTTGACAGGTCAGAGAATACATTTTCCAGGAGTGATGACCCAGAAATATCTGTGGTCAGACCCTGGGTTCTCAATTGCATTTCTAACATACATGAGGGGGAAAAAAAGGGTAAAAGTTAAGTGACAAAAGTTTGCTGTCCATAATGTGCACAGGGGCTGCCTGTGATGATTTGCAGAAGGATTTTACAATGCTGAGTTGAGTGTGTGATAAAGCGGCAGAGTAAGTTTTGAGAAGATAAATGTAGATGGGAGGAACAGGTCTTAAATTCACATATGAAATCATAGGCTCTGAGTTGACTCTTACAACCAGGACTGAGTGCTTGGGGTTATAATAAATAGTTCTGAATGTCAGCTTGGTGCACAGCAGCTACAAAAAAGACAGAACAAATGTTGAGAATTATTATGAGATAAATGAAAAACCAAAAAACAGTATTATACCATAGTATCAGTGTAGACTGTACATTTATCTTGAATATGGCCAACAATCTGCTTCTCCCATTTTAAATGTTGTAATAGAACTTGAAATAGTGAAGAGAAGGGCATCGAGGGTGCTCAGAGGAATGAAGTGTCTTCCGTATAAGAAACAAATATATGACAATATTCTTAATCAAAATGAAGAGATAATAGAAGATGAGTATTTTATATATGACAAGTCTATGAAACCCAGGAGCACAGAGAATGTCTGCAGAAAAGGATCATTTACTGTGTCTTCCAAAGCAGAATAAAGGGAGCATGAAGTGAAAGTAGCAGATTCAAAACAAAGAAGAGTAGGTATTTCTTTTTATAAGACTGAATTAAATAATGTCTGGACACAGGCCAGCCTAGCTGGGAGAGCATGTCCAGATGGTTTCTGAATATATTCAAGGAGGGAAACTCCATAACCGCTCTGCGAAACTTGTGCCAGTGCTCAGTCGCCCTCGGTACTTCCTGTGTTTCAGTTTGGTTTGGGCAATGCGCTCATTGTCTCTTGTCTCATCACATGACACCACTGAAGAGAACCTGGCACTGTTGTCTTCACACCCTCCCTTCAGGGGTTTTATATACATCAAGAATATTCCCCCTGAGCTTTCTATTCTACAGGCTATATAGTCCCAGCTCTCAGGCTTTTCCTATGGGACAGAGGCTTCAGTCCCTTCATTGTCTTAGTGGCCTTTTGTTGAAGTCTCCAGTACAGCCATGTCTCTCTTGTACTGAGGAGCCTGGATCTGAACACAGCACTCCAGATGTGGCCTCACCAGTGCTGAGTAAGAGGGGAAGGATCACCTCCCTCTGCCTGCTGGTAATAATCCTGCTATTGCAGCCCAGGATACCTTTAGACACCTTTAGCCTTTTTTTGATGGAATGACACATTGTTGGTTCATGTTAAGTGTCCTGTTCACGAAGATTGCCATGTTCTTTTCTGCAAAGCTACTTTCTGGGCAGTCAGCTCCCAGCGTGCACTGATGCATGGGTTTGTTCCTTCTCTATGTCCATGAGAAAGTACCACACTGGGCTCCTTGCACGTATGCAGTGTTAAGGTTTGCTCCAGGATGTGCATTTCTTACCTTCCATGTTATGGAAATACCACCAAGTTATGTTGGCATTTTGAACTGAACCACCTCTTTTTAGTGAATATAATAACCTACATGTCTTAATAATACTTTAGAGTTGTAGGGACCCTCGAGGAGGCTCTCACTTGGTGCTATGCAGGATTCTCAACTGGTTCTATCTAACTGCAGCTGCTCCAAGTATTGTGAACACAAACCTTAATGCACTCCTTAATTTGGGAATGAAAAAGTCACTCCCTTAAGCAAACTTCTTTAGCAGTGTTCACATATCCTTTTTCCTCATTGGAGTTAACTAGTTTGAGCTGAAAGCAGTAGCACGATTATGTTGAGAAGCCACTTAGATTTGAAGCACCACAAAAAATTTTAAGTGAGCCACACAGTGCAGAAAAGCCCTTATCCTTGTAAGCAGCAGCACATTAGTATTTTTTCTGTGGGTAGGCCAGTCAGTAATATCATATCTAGTCTTAGCAGCTGTTTCTAACATAACATGCAAACACATCTTGGTGCTTATTCTGCACTGGGATATATGTTTGCAACATTATGATTCTTCAGTTCTATATCTAGCTAAAGCTATAACAGAGATGGAGTAGATGGATGCAGTGGAATGGAGATGCAGTAGAATGGGCTCAACACAGGCTGTGCAAATCTGCCTGGCACCTAGGAAGGCCAGCAGATTACTTTCCCATATTACTGTTCCCTCACAGCTGTGAGTATTTAGATTAGCTAAATAAAATAATGCTTAGGATTGTCTGCATGTGCTGTAGTTACATTTGTATCACACGAACATCTGTGTTTTAGAGATGCTCAGACTGCTTAGATCCAGCAGAGAAGGAAAAAGAGCTGCTGGAACTGTCTTAGATGAAGTTAAAAGAGTGATCTGGAACCTCACCTCTGTAATAATCAGATTTGCTCTCACAGGCTAACGTGAAAAAATAAAAGCAGCAGCTCCTACGTTGCATCACATCCTGATTTTCATAGTTTGGGAACCAAACAGATTGTAAATCAATGAGTGCATCACAAGCGCTGCAGTCCGTTGGGACATAATCTCTGACATTGAGGTACCAGAAACTATACCACAATGGTTAACCTGATCCATGCGGTTAGACACAGGTTAGTTAGGCAGCATGGTGATAAACAGGAGTTTGGAAAGGAAACCTAGCGTTGCTCAACAGTAGGTGCTGCTGCCAGGAAACTGAAAAATGAATTCTGTAAGTATATTACAGCTATAGTATATGCTATACGCTAAGCTATATACTTGTCATCTTCCTCCCATGTAGACCGGCTTGGATCTAAGACTCTCTCTCTTAAGTTGTTTGCACTTTTTTCTTTTCTTTTCAAAATTATTGCACCATATTGCCTTGCTAAAAGCTTCAAAAATTTCCTCTTTGTCAAAAACATGCTGAATTTTCATGGGTTGGAGAGCTTCATCATATTTATATACACAGTTATCAAAGATGTGCAAGTATGAAGTATGTCTGTGTGATAATGTATGGGTATTATTAGTTATCTAGCAGCCAAAGATTCAGGAAAGCATTAGTAGAGGTATTTTGATCATTTTTACAAGTTGCTGGATTTGTTTCCTATTAATTATGTAAAATTATGGCTGCTTTATAGAGAAGATTCTCTAGGGTAGAATAAACTGATGGAAAATATGCTAATATTTTGAACCAATATTACAACTTATAAAATTATTCTGCAACCTGCATTTAGGCCAAGCATGCTAATGAACATTCTTAACCTGTATGCAGCAAGGCAAGCTCATACGACCAGAACTACTTTTGAGCTGGGTAATGCTATGAAAAAGATGTTATGCCTGCAGACTTGGTCAAAGCAGAGTGACAACTTGTATTAGCTATGATTTAACAGGATTACAGGAGGAATTGCCAGACAGCTACTCAACGCAAACTGCCTGGCTAGATAAGGCTGGTGCAGATCGGAAATAAGAAGCTTGTAAAGGCAAAACCATCTGGAGGAGGAGGTGAATGGTAGGCATCTACAGGGAAATACACTCTGGTATTAGCATGGGGAAGGCCACCTAACGTTTCTCTATTCTGTATGATGATTTCAGTACAAGGACTCTTCTCTTGCCATACAACATATATAATGAGAGTCTAAACACGTGCTGTGAAACCTGTACTTTGGACCATAGTTGCAAGTCTAATCTCTGATTACTCAGCCCAGCTAAGATACACAAGGACATGCACAATTTCTCTGTAAACGATAGCCTGTTTGCTCGAAAGCAATCAAAATACTTCCGTGACTTCTAGCTACCAGACTGCAATGACAGGGAAATTTCTTCTAGGCCTTATGAGGAGAGTGAACCCTAATACAAAGGATCAGTGGGAAATATAAGAGGAAAAATAAAAAGGGGTAAGGATAAAGGGATAGAGTAAACCAAATAAACAGTGAGGAAAGAATATAAATTAAAATGGCCACTTTTTCATAAAAGCACATGCAAACCCTAACTACTATTGAGGACCATCAAGGCAATAATGTGCCCATTTTCCCAATCAGTAGGCTAGGCAGGGCGTGAAAGTGGGAATTAAGGTATCCCTGCCTTTTCCTGAAGATTCCACCCAATACAGGAGGATGTCAAAGGAAAAGAAAGGTGTACTCCTGTGCATAACAGCCTTAGCCATGGTCTCATGGGCACTTTTTTTGTTTTGCTTCAGCTGACAAATAAATGATGGCTAGAATTAGACTGTGCTTAAAACTCAGAAAATTACACAAACTTATCTTAAAAGCGAAAGTCTTATTCTACTTATCTGTTGGAGATAGCGCTTGGAGCCTGTGGATCTAAAGTGATGAGGTTTACAGCTGAAGCATCTGTCCCATAATTCAGTTATAGGGATGTACACACCTGTTCATTATCCTAATTAATTTAGTGAAGCTTTGCTAAGGCATAGCAATCTGCCTGAACAAACTTTGTGGTAACTCGTGTAGCATGACAGAGGCATATACCACTACAGAGTGATATATATCTGTCTATAGAAGTAAATTCACAGCTAAGGTAATATGGAAAAGGTAGTTGCTAAAACAGTTTGGGTGCTTGAACTTGAGAACTGTAAGCAAATGCCGCTGAATGAATTATGTAGCAGTGGTGTCCCTATTTGTAATACTCAGTTTTATACTTGTGACTCAGTCTGGGCTTTTGAAATGCAGAGCTTTTGCAGACTTTTTGCCTGATTCTCTGCAGCTTTAGTCTGTGAAGTGATTAAGAATGAAGGCATTGTAGCATGCACTTCAGTCTATCTTCTTCGAGGTAGTATTTAAGCACTTGCTTAACCTTAAAGCGTAAAATAAATGGGATTTGGAGTTCAATAGACACTGAAATAGCCAATCATTTACTGGAGTACTTTCATTTAGGAAATGTCTGTCCTCCCAGTATAAGTAGAAAAGTAGAAGACTTTCACATCTCTGCTTTGTGGCAAATGACTGCAAATAACCTAGGCTCAATTACATGATGTCCACGTAAGCACTTGTCCGTATTTTATACCAGCATAAAATCACAGTCAATTAAACTATTCCCAGGTTATAGAAAAAAATACCCAAACCTGTTCTTTTTATCCAAATGTTATTAACTTAATGTTGTTTTCTTTTTTTCTGATTTCCAGATGGAACCTTGTTTCAGTTATTATGAAATATAGAGGTCAAGTGGAATATTTGTTGCAAAATGAGGTATTTGTTCTCAGTGTGTTATACCAGAAAAGTATTAACTTTTATGTGAAAGGTATCTAATTACTAATCTGTCTCAAATGCAATTTAGGAAGACTTTTAATTAGAGCTGTTCAACCTGACTTGGAAAGAATTTAAATTCTCTTAATAAAACTTGGCTTGAGTTTAGGAAGAAACTGCTACAAATTTAAAATATCAAAGGTGACTATTTCTAAGTGTCAAGGAACCTGTAAATAAAACAGGATCCTTTGAATTGACAGTATAATATTTGGAATTAGTAGAGGTATAATACGCTATATATACCTGCAGAATTTGTCTCTGATTTTGCAAACCCACAAACCAAATGTTTGCATATTTAGGATATATATTTAAGCATGCAATAGTTGCAGGTTAGGTTTAGGCAGCAAAACTCGTAAGAGCTTTTTGGTTTTTGGTTTTTTGAAGTACTGTGGGCTGCCAAGTGAATGTTATATACTTGAAATCTCTTAGGAAATCTCTACTAACTAATGTTTTAGGGACAAATGTCTAAATGTCTATTTAAGCAATAGCTTGGAAGAAACCAAATGGCTATTTGATCTGAGTTTGACGTGTCCTGCTAACTCACTTTCTAAGGTTTGGAATTGGAAAGAAAGAAAATGACGTTAGTAAAATCAAAGAATACAAGTATAGCATGGAGATATTCCAGTGCATCCCTTCCAGAGTTATAACTCATTATGCTGAAGTACAGATTTCTTTGAAATATATATTAAAACATAAAATTCTTATTTTGCTTCATAAATCTGTCACCTGTATTCAAGTTTAGATTTTAATCTTTCTGGATATCCTATCATGGGTATTTCTCTTTTGAATAGTCAGAAAACATACACATCCATAAAAGTGTGTATACATGTATACACACATATAGAAATGCATATATACATACAGACATAGACACAAATGCATAGATATATATTGATGCACAATAAATATATGTAGATAAAAATCTTTTGCATTTTTGTGTAAATCTCTGACACATTTGTAAAATGTATAAAAGCGTAAATGCTGTTGAACTGTTCCTTGCTATGAAGTAAAGCTCTGGTTATGTTACTCTGTAGGTATTCACTAAATTTTCCTTTGTAAGCAACTTCTCAAAGGGAACTATTTAATGTAAAAAATGTGGTGCAGTCTTAACTGTTTGGAAAATTGAGGTCCCCAAACTCAAATGTGCATGTATATTTCTTTGGTGAAGTAGACCCATCAGTGTACTTGCTCACATTCACTTGAAATTTTAGGGCCTAAAGTAAGAAGATTCCAAACTCAAAGACTGCTATAATCTCAACATTAATGAGACATTACAATCCACCCTCTGCAACTGATGCTCTGTAGATATTTCTCAGTCCTATAATGAAGAACTCTTAAATTTGTTTTTGCTAAAGGTTTTTACCTTGAGTAAGCAATTACTTGAGATCATTAACTTTTTATAAAGGGAAGACAGGACATTTTTCAAATATTAATGCTATGCAACAAATACGCATGTGTTACTCTAGAGCTAAATTTCTCCATAGTTTATTTTTTAACAAGGTCTTGTCTATGCAGGGACACTCAACAAAGTTCATATGAATTGCTTAAAAGTACAGGATTGCAAGTTAATGACAGAAGTCAGATCACTATGCAGATGTTTTCATTCAGAGGCATCAGAGTGTATGGATCTTTTTCAAATCTGTAATAATTTAAACTAGTGTTATTGCTTCACTTTAATAAGTGGCTTGAAAAGTTATGGAGCAGTAAAGAAAGCAAAAAAATGAGAATCTTTTATTTGCTCTACTTTTGTTCTATTTATGTGTTCTAAATTAATACACACATACCTACTTAAGTTCTGTACCCAGCTGGAATTCTCTTAAGCATTCAGATTTAATCAGAGAGATCTTGAGATTCTCGCTTTTAAATAATCAATACTTTTTTTTCCACATTTCTACCTAGTTTCAAATTTACATGTTCAAGACTGGCTATTAAACAGCCTTAGAGATACCAGCACTTCTGACTTTTGTGATAAGCCCACTAACATTGTTATTAATAATGCTCAGTGAATGGAAAATTAATTTTATGATGGATAACGCCAGAACGAAATTGGAAAGGAAAAAAAAAAATTAGGATATTTGGCACAAAGTGGAACTGGGATTAATGCTGTTGGGGTTGAAATGTAAAGAATGTTTCCAATGTGTGCACAGTCAAGCAACTGGCCATTTTGATTGCCCTGATAATCACTTGACACACACTTCATTTTTAAATCTATTCAGAAACTACTACTAATGTAGAGAGAAAACTTTGTAAATTTTTAATACAGGGTGTAGAACTTCTAGAGTGAAGTAGCCTTTTTTTCATCATATAAATAATTTAAACACCCAAATATCCTTCAAAGGTTCTGCTGGTATTTAAATATGTAGAGGAAAAAAACACATATACAAGATGTTGACTATAATTTTTTTGGACTTTCAGAAAATGTAAAACTTATGTAAGAAATGAATCTTAGTCTTTCCTTCTTTGGGGTAAAAATCAGTGTCACGCGTCCACATATGGAAAAGGAAACTCTTTACATGAAAATACCCCAAAAGAGAATCAACGTGAAAAAAGTAATCATTCATAGTACACAGTATTACATAATTTTTTTCATATGTTTCCTCTCCTTGATCTTCAATATGGTCCTTAGAAGTATCAACCATATAAACAAAGCTCATGGTATAGTATCTTCTAGAAAATACTAAGTACTTTGGTAATTTATCTCTAAATGGAACAGTATATTATATAGAAATGGATCCATTCCTCAAGTTACCCAGCTCTCTTTGTGAAACAGCATATATATGGACCTACAAAAATATATAAAGTGTTGGGTTTGGCTTTTTTGTGGGTTTTGGGTTTTTTTTTCTGTCCAGCAGTATAGCTGTTTCTCTATGTACGGATTATTCTTGTGTATGTCTTTTGCTTGTGTACTGCTAAAAAATTGCCCTGTGTTAATGTGTCTTTATAGAGATAATATCCCTTGTTCTAATAATCCATATCCACTTGTGAAGAAAAATGCTAAATTAAAATGTATTTAAATTAAATAATTATAATTACATCTAATTTTAATTGCAAACTATATATAATAATTAAAAATTATATACCTGTATGTAAATATATATATATATATATATATATATGCATTTCTGCAACAACTGTAAACTGGTATGTATAATGCTTTGGTGTTGTCAATGTTAAACGTAGTAACAAAACCATGGCATTTTTATGGTTTTCTACTTCTGCTAGCAATGTATCAATACATGAGTAAATCCTGCAAGAGTTCAATTTAAAAATTGAAGTGGTAGGTAAGAAATACAAAAGAAAGGAGATGCCCTCCTTGTAAACTGGCAGGAGGGTGAAACAACTTGGGACCAAAGGAAGTTCTAAAGTTCTCAAGAGATCAGTCAGCCATAGCCTTTTTCTCCTTCTAGTATGAAAAGGTGTTGCTGTCTTTCATTACCAAAAAAAAACCCCAAAACTTATATATTTAAAAGAATTCTGACCACCAAATATTTGAGGATATTTTAGGTAATTAATTCCTGCTTTCATTCTGGTCAAGACATGTAGAGTAGAATCAATAACCTCAACATATTTTTAAATTTATTTTTATTAATGATAGGTGGTAACCTTCTCAGTACAGTCCAGGTATAGACTTTAAGCTTAAAAATCGAAAGTTCAACTTGGTAAAATTTTTCTTTTTCAGGCATGAAATGGATGAGTTAGAGAGATGGTTTTATCACTACGTAGACATGCTGTAGCACACTAAAAGGAATGTTTATCAGTACAGAAACATGGAGAATATTTATAGGAGAGCTTCTGCTTGTTCAGAAGAATGTATTTTAAGGTTTAAGGAAGTGATATAACTATACAGGAAACCCATGAATTTTTACATTTTTATTTATTTATTTTTCTTCCTTCGGGATGCAAATTATTTCTTTCTTGAATTCCCCAAAATATTCCTGAGATTATTTACGTAGAGATTTTTTTTTGTATTGCAATATTTAAAGAGCTACATTTATCATCAATAAAAGTTAATAGTTTGAGCTATATCTGTATTTTGCAGAAAAGCTAGTTGCAGAAGTAGTCAGTCCACAGGTGTCAGATTATGCAGCCTCCCACGCAGTCACTATTTTAGGAGGAACATGGCTGTCTGCCAGCACTCACAGAGACGGGTAGGAGACACAAGTGAGGATAAATTCACAGTATCATAAAAATCTCAGAAAGTTTATGAATTGTTTGGGTTCATGTTTCCTCAGAAGTTTCTTTACAGTGCTTCTAAGCACATGAAGTTCAGACAAAGCAATGTTTTGCCTCAAAGTCAGTCTTAGATACCAAATTTGTCACAGTTTCAACAAAGCACATTTTGTAGAGGATAATTGGACTTCAATAAAAATTGTGCTATCCTTAGGAAACTATTGGTCCCTAACAATTTCAGTGTAGCCAGACTAATGCATGGTGTGTTTTAATTTTGCATGAGCAGATACAATTTTCTAGATACTCATTGATATGAAGTTTATGGTAAGGTGTTTCTGATAAATGGCATGTGTCTGTTGGTTTCTTTTTTTCCTTTCTTTGCGATAAACAGCATACAGTTGATAATGTGATTGAAGCAGCTAAAACAATCTGCAGTGTCCTCTGTTGTGTGGAAACCAGAGACATTACTGATGCAGTCAAGAAACTCCATGCATTGCCATTGGTGAAAGCACAGGTAAAAGATTCAAGTTGAAGTTCTATTTTTCTCTTTAAGACTGGAGCTTGAATGGGTATCACTGATTTTCTGATTGATCAAGGCTATTCTACTGTCTTACTACATATTTTCCCTCTGGCAAACATTATATAGAGGTACTATAAAAAAAGAAAAGATTGTTGACAGTGTGTGTCAGATGAGCAGCAGAGGACTTGTCCCATGTTTAACTGATGTGCTCCTCTGGTAGTTCTTTCTTAATCTCATCAAACATACAAATCTCTGCTTTGCCACAGCACGTATTTACCAAATCATGTGATTTCAAAGTATTTAATTTTCATATGTTTAGCGTAGATTGTTAAAAATAAAATTAAAAAAAAAAAAACATTCTTCCTGTAATTGTCACTTAAATTATGAGGTTTTCAGCTAGAAATGTCACTGCTATTAATGCAGAGAAGGACCAGCATCATATAGTCCTGATTTTAGCTGAAATGCTCACTCTTAAAACAATGAAGTGGGTTTTCCAGGAGTCACTGTATAATTGTGAACCAGGACTTTGGAGGGCAGTATCTGTTCTCAGTTTTCTCATCAGTCGCTTTGACCTGACCTTGGACAAGTCACCGTGACCTGATTTACAGAAGTTCTGAGCATCCAAAAATTCTTTTGAAGTCAGCATCTTGGAAATACAGGTTCTCAGCAAATTTTGAAATCAAGCCATTAATCATTTGGATTTAGTCTGGTGTAACCTTAAAATATGCTAATTATTTCCCATCTTAATGAAATTCCCTCTTCACACTTTTTTTTAAGTTTAATAAGTTACTAAAGAATTTTTTCTTTCCTTGTATGCTTTCTGTGTTGTCATTCTTTCTCACAGCAAATGTTGTGTAGAAAACATACCAGACTGAGGAAGAGTCTTGTGTTCTCAGACTATTACCTGCTTACAAAACTTTTATTCTTTCTCTTTATTGTTTTTTTAAGCTGATGACTTGTGATATATGTAAGAACACCTAGGACAGCAAATTAAACAAAGGGATAACTAGTGTTAACTTAGTTAACTAGTGAGTGTTAATTAGAAACAAGTCTAACCACATATGTGGAATTTATTTAATTATGCCCGATATGCAGTTTAAGGTCCCAAACAGAGGTCTAGGGAAAGCTAGCATAATTCTTCTAATAACATTTCTTGTGTCATAGGAGTGATATATAGCAAATTAATTGTATACTGTCATCTATATACACTTACTTTTGACAACTTCAAAACCTAAAATGCTTATTATCTTGCAAGGGCACACTTCTTCCCGAGAGGTGAAAAATCTCATCAGAGAGCAGAAAGTATATTAGTTGAAGAGGCTCTACTTACGCTCAGAAAACCTCTTTTCTTAACTGTCTGTGTTCTTAGTCTCTGTTTATTCCTCTTAAATGGTGTGGGGGGTTAGAGGGAACAGCCTGCAACTTAGTTAAAGTAGAGGACCCAAACAAATAAACTAGAACATCAATGTAGCTCTCTGCAGGTCTGAGTTGTAAGTAAATTCCTGCACCGTATTTCTGGAACAGAGAACGCCAGAGATCACAGAGCAGACATTGCTGCAAGGCCCTGGACAGAACCAACTGTGACCTTCTGGAATTAGTTATACAGGTTGGCAAGTATTTTCAAGGACCAAGGTGAAAGAAACAGGTTTTTTTGGTTGTTGCTCAGAGCTGACCAACTGATTCACTTAAGTGTCTTCTCTTGCTTCCCTTCTAGGTTATGGCTCACTGTAAATCTTATTTCTATAGTGTCCTAAGTCTTTTCATGTCCACTTCAGCGTCAGTTATTAGAAGTCACTGCTCTGGGTAAATTCCAGCATAAATGGGCCTGTGACAACACACATATCTAGCACGTTGTCAATTTAAATGGAAATAAGAACATCTCCATTTAAGAAAAGCTCTTTCTGTATATTAGAGGGCAAATATAGTAGAGAAAGAGCTAAAAGAAGTTGCAAGGGATTCACATGATCTGCTTTCCAGTTTAAACCCCAGGCTGTCCCAAGAGGCGGCAGGCAGATCAGCATCTTACCCTTGAGAAAAGTATTTTGTCAACCCAGAATTTTTCTTAAGAGACAGATAAGAACTTGGTCTGGTAAAAAGACAGAGAGGCCAGTAACAGAAAATGTTCTCCTTTAGGATGAAATCAGAGCAAAAGAAATGTATTGGGAGTAATTTGTTAAAAGATTTCTTTTGGAGTAAAAAGAACTTTAGTGTATTTTCTCTTTAAGTGTTCAGGTCAGCTCTGTGAACCTAACGCGTAAAATGCCTCCTATGGCTGGCTTATATTTACTGAGTATCCCTGAGTGCATTTTTCAGCCCCATTCTCTCCGAATTCCACCAGAGAGATAGAAATAGTAGTCAAAGAACAAAATCAGTTTTTGTTAGCGTGGCCTGTCCTGAGCAATCAAAAAAACCCAAATCATGCCATGAAGAATAAGGTAATGGCATAAAAAACAGAGTACAGGTCGTCTTTTTTAAGTCTAAGGTTTCTGTTGATGTTTCATATTGATGTTGCTTCTGCTTCTCTTCTTAGTCAGTCATGCAAATAGTTTTTATTTTAGAGATGAATTGATTGTTACTAGGCAAATAATTCAATTATGAGCTGATCTATCCTGTTGTAAAAGCAAACAAGCAAATGCCAAACAAAGCCCCCTGCTCCAAGTGTTAATAGCTTACCATTGCTCGTTCTTCAGCACATGTCCAGTTTCCAACTCCACTGCATAGACAGTCTCTAATATATCCTTCTGAACCAACTTCCATGTAGTTTTTTGAACAGAGGGAGTAATACACTTTGCTTCTTCTGTTTTACCTATTTAAATTGTAAGCTCTTCAGGGCAAGGAGTGCCTCTCCTTATCTATGTGTACAGTCTCCAGCACAGTAGAGTGCTGGTCCTGGCTGTAATCTCCAGAGGCTAAAAATGATAAGTGGTGGTGATCATGATGATAATGATGGTGTTTGCTCACCTGTAATGAGTGAAATTGTACTGTTACTGAATACCCTCTTCTGAATGTTAAAAAGATTCTGTCCTGATTGAATATTTTATCACTAGTCTTAAAATATTTTTCTGTCTTAATATTCATGTAAGAAGCTGCTTGTCTCCACATTTCTCTTGGAGAATGCTGACTAGATTGTTACTAATTTTTTAAAGTTTTTAAGTTATTGGATTTTCATTCCCTTAACATTCCCTTTCAGGCTTGGTTAGCTGAACTAGTTGTCTGTCCCTTGAAACCTCCCTGTAAAGGCTGTCTGTGACCTTGACTGACACCCCTCTCTCCTTTACTCGTCTTGGTGAAGTAGACCTGACTAACAACTGACTTCAAACAAATGGAGGGGAAAAAAGAAACAAAAAAAAGTGGAGGGAAAAAAAAAAAAACAACAAGCCAAACTGTTCCTGAACCAGCAAACTCCTTTGCTGCAACTTCTTTGCTTCTTTTTTACTCCTTTGAGAAATAAGTGCGAGGACAGTCGATTAGACTTCAGCAATCTAGAAAAAGTTCAGGATTGATTTTATGAAGAGCTTCATCTTTCTCAGCAGCTACTGGACTATAAATGTCACAGAAGCAATAAAATACATTTCTGCATGTTCTGTGACTTGAACACTGTTCCATTTTATGCAAATACAGATTACATGTTATATGCAACTACTTCATGTATAAATAAAATATAGATATAATAAACCAGATTTTATCTATGTTTATAGACATTTATACAAAGACAATGGACCATTACTCCTGTCTCTATCAACCTGTGTAGCCAAAATTAGTACTCAGCAGTTGGATGTCTGATAAAGTACAAACTCCTACAAACCTTTTTTGGGGTTAAACTCATACTGAAATGTAGGGACATTTAATGTGAATTCTGGGTACTGATGAAATTATTTAATACTGGAGTATTCACATATCTTGTCAGTCTGCTCAAATTGTTTATGTTCATCAGTGTAGGACCCCCAACACTTTTTGTTGGGCAGAAGAGGCTTTTTCCAGACAAGCTGGTAACTTGCAACACAAGTAAAGCGAAATTTTTGAGGCAACCTGTTACATCTCATTGTGCATTTGTTAAGGTAGAAATGCCGTTAAAAAAGTTATAATTGCATTTTCACCACGGTTTCCTGATGCTTTAGTTAGTGTATAGTGTGGTTTTGTGTGGAATACCTTTTAATGCATCCATTTGGCAAACTCCATGAGCATGAGATGCCTCAGGGAAAATACTGCTTACTCCTTTCAACATAAATTACATAGGGTGCCAGTATATGTTTTTGTATACGTATCTGTACATGTATGCTTGCATACCTTAGAAAAAAATCTCAATGTGCTTCTACATAATTCTGGCTTTATGGAAAAAAAAAAAAAAAAGGCAACAACAAACAAACAAACTTATTTCCAGCCTTCTGTGTTTAATTAAACTGTATTTATTAGCTCCTTACTGCCTCTTCACTGGCAGTACTATGCATTCCTGTACTGTGGCCGAGAGATTATGAAAGTAACTGGCAACAGTGATAGTTTCTTCTTAACTGATTGAGTCTCTTTATATGTGTGATTCATTCAATCTCTAACCAACCTAACACTGGGATTTTAAAATCCGTTCAGGGGAAACTCTGGGCCTGCTGCACAATTAATGTTTTTCATCTTTTTTTTTTTTTTTTTTTTTTTTTCTCTCTTCCTTTTATACAGCAGCTCACAGAAGTCCTAGGAGATCAAATCCTACCAGAATGGGCACTAATCCACTATATATTAAATGGGCTACACTGTGTTGAAATTATAAGTACTGTTCCAAAAAGTTGTTTACTTTCCAAAATTTGGGAGATTTGAACAAAGGTCTCTGTTCCCATTTGTCTCACTGCATTATAAAGATTGTGAAAACATATTTTTCAGCCTTGAGGTTGCTTTCCTCCCCTCAAGTAAGCGCTTGACTTCTTTTCATATTTAACAGACAAATGCTGGCAGCTCCAAGCTGAGTACCAGAGGGAGCATCTACATGCAGCATTGTACTTCTTATATCACCTCTGCATCTTGCTGAACACATATGTATTAACACGCAGCATTCAGAACCCACTGCAAAGGGATTAATGACTGTAAAGGATAGCAAACCTTTCAGGGACATGGGTTCAAAAAGTGCAAAGCCACAGGCAATACTAAAACACAGAATTAACTCTCTGATTGAGATTTGCACCGCAGTAATTAATTTCTGTCACCTTGGTACCTGCGAGTCTGATGTCAGAGCTGTGTGAGGACAGGGCAGACTGAGCAGCCGGCAGGGAAAGACTGTCACCCACAGTTGCCTTTAAGCCATGGACAGGTCCCACCCAGAGCTCTGGGGCTGTGGGTGCTACCTGTCCTGCCAGGAGATGTGCCCAGCTGCCTGTACTGGTGGCAGATTTTCATGTACAGGCAGTGTAGCAATATTTAATTTTGTCCTGTGTCTGACAAGGCTGGAGCAAGGTCTGATTGATGGCAGTTATTGTACTGGGGGATTTAATAGAGCAGTTTTAAAACAAACCCCAAAACCAAACAACAATTAAAAAACAAAAACCAAAAAAAAAAACAAAAAAAAAAAAAACCACAACCGAAACCCCTCAAAACTGCTGGGGAAAAAAAAAAAAAAAAAGTGTAATTGGGCTCGTCAGTGTAAATAACTAGCCTGATGTTTCAGTATTCATAAGCACCCAGCAGTTCCTGCAGACAGCAGGTGGATATGAAAGTTGTGAATGCTGATATACTGAATTAAGATTGGACATCAAGAGCTGTGTTTAGGCCCCAAGGGCGTAAATACTTTCTAGATCCCTGCACCTAATATTTCCTGTTGGCTGTCTCTGGTTAGCTACCTGCTCAAAGGCCTTTGAAGAATATAGCTATTTTTGCCAATTTGGCACAGGTATGAAGGTGAAATGTAGGCCACTTGAGTGGCCACTTAATGCTTCTCAACTTTGAAAGGATGCTGAGGCTCTGCTTGCTCAGCATGGTTTGGGGATTCACCTATGAATATATCAGGCATGCAGAGGGATGGAGAGGATATTCTTATTTCTCTTATACCAGTGCAGAGGCTGAAGATGTGTATGCATCTTAAATGTTGATAAGTGCTTCAGTGTATCTTGACATGCTTAAATAATGTCAGAAATTGGGTCCTGAGCGAATTGTCTCATATGGTAGAGAAAGCAAGTGGAACAGCTGAAAAGGTGGTCCTGGAACTCTGAATCCCAGTTGTGTAATCTGTCATCATAACATTAGGATAAATCCTTCGCCTTTCTTACCTTATTTCCCATGGGTACTACTTCTACTGATCGCTTTTTTCCTCTGGTTTTGTCTTTACAGAATTCACTTCAAAGTGTGGAAACACCAGACAAAGGTAAAGTGTTGTTTTTAAAATATGTTAATTCAAGATATATCATCAGAAAGCACATGTTTTGCTATTTGTTTTTATTAGTGAACTGTTACAGTTGGTGTATTGCAGATGTTTACATATTTAGTCGTATTATAAGGTAATTATGACAAGTTAAAATTTAAGTGATTTAAAAATGTAAATAAAATATAGCATTTCCCAAAACTAGTCTGGAGATTCAAATATCAAAACCGAATAGTAGAATGAAAGAACTGATTACAGTTAATGGCGGTCATAGCCAATTGAAGGGTCCTGCACCTAGGACATTGCAATCCCGGGCACAAATACAAGTTGGGTGGAGAATGGATTGAGAGCAGCCCTGAGGAAAAGGACCTGGAAGTNTTTCCTGTGAGGGTGATGAGCCACTGGAATAGGTTTCCCAGAAAAGCTGTGGCTACCCCATCCCTGGAGAGGTTCAAGGCCAGGCTGGATGGGGCTTTGAGCAGCCTGGTCTCATGGGATGTGTCCCTGCCCATGGCAGGGGAGTTGGAACTTGATGATCTTTAAGGCCCCTTCCAACTCTAATGATTCTATGATTTTATAATCCCAACTTTTTCTATGGAGAAAAGGAGAAATAAGGAACTTCATGAAAACCTAAAAAAAATATTTTTGTCTATGTCTTTTCTACTTGGCTACAATAACTTCCATTCCTCCCTCCTTAAGCTTTAGTTCTTTGCTGTCATTTGTTGTGTAAATAGTGCATTGGCTTAAATTTACATAATGTCATACGAAGTGTAGCTTAACAGTAATGGACAAAATCAAAGACCTTGCCTTATTTAATTCCTTAGTTAAAACTGGCTTAGACTCTTTGGCTAATGCCCAGTACTGTTAGCATGACTGCGGAGCACCTCACAGACTGAGGGACGTGCAGGAGTCTGTCCTGTCCTGGATTGCCTGTGTTGGGTTCCCAGAGGACCACATCAGGGCATGGGTCCTGCTCTACCCATCTGTGGCTGGCCTGCAACGTGCAGCTGGGGGTGCTACACAGATGCTTTCAAAGGGCCCTTCATCTGGACGGTGGTGTGGGCTCAGGTGTGCTGTGGAATGGTGATCTCTTTCCATTTTTTTTCAGAAAAAAAAGTGGCCTCCAAGATGCTTTTTTTTTCTTCTTCCTCTTTCTTTTTACTCTATCTGCTTTTCTCAATTGCAGTGTGCTCAAAGAGGCAAAAAGGTGAACCAACCGCAAAGGTTGCAGCAGCCTTTCAAACACAGGAGTGGTGCAAATGCAGGATTCCAAATGCCAGGCTTGTTGATTCACCGTTATTCAACTTCATGAACAGCAAACATAGAAACAGCAATTATAGTTGTGAGCTGGCAGGAAAAGTTAAGCAGCTGGAGGACAGGGGAGTCAGGGGGAGAACATGCAGGTGCAGAAGGGAAGAGAAGGTAAATGCAGGATTCTTCTCCCTTGGGTATAGTAATTCATCCCTTTTTTTTTTTTTTTTTTAAAAAAAAACCCAACACAACAAAAATTGATCTAGCTTATAAACATCTTCCTCTGTACACTGTTCAGAAAACCTGGCTGGAAAGAATCTAAGCCATTCCTCTACTTAAAGATATTTCCAAATTTGGACATGAATCAGCAGCTTCCTCAAGAAAGATCTGATTTACTGAATAACAGTAAAGGAATCAGATTTTTTTTACTCTGTACTTCTCTTACCTATTTATTTTTCTAGGAAAACTTCAGCTGTGAAGAGTGATGCTTCTCTGTTTCTTCTTGGCACACCCTAATTTCATAACAATTGCAGAATCCTTTTGGTAGTGTAATATTAGAAACTGCAGCTTACTGACTGCATGTCAGAACTCGCCAGGCCATTAGTTATTCTGTGCAGCTTACATTCAAAGTTGTACAAGGTAACCAAAATTCAAATTGACCTCTTGCGTGCAATGATACACATTTCATGTATGCTAAAATGTACTACATGACTTATATCTGCGCCTATTAAATAAACTTTTAAAAGTCAGAAAAATATTTAAAATTAGGCTAATGAGCATTATCAGAAAAGTCCAGTTATTGTATCAAAGCTGATGTTAAGGGCACATCTGATAAAAACAAAATGTGAGAGCAGTAACCGAAACTGGTCTGTTGGAACCTAGGTCTGATCCCTAAGAAGTGGGCAAAGCCATTCTACATATCTTTTCTTTTGGGGATCCCAAGCTTTCCTTTAGTCCTTGTCTTCTCAGTGATCATCCTCATGATAATGCCATGGAGCCTTCCATCTATTGACCTGGGGACACTGAGTGGAATCCAGGTGACATTTCCACCTACTGAAGCTAGAAGAAAGAACCAACTAGGTGGTGAGATGCCCATTCCTGCTGAAATCACCTTTCCTTTTCTACCTCATTTTCTTCCTGCCCTTTTTCCGCTTCATTGTGCTTAGCTGGCTAGAGTTGCAGGCATGCAAAAATTTGCAAACATGTGGCCCAAAAGCAGAGTAAAATCACGATATTAGCTCACTGCTGGTAATTTTTTCCAGATCTAAGAAGCTAATAACCATGTGCTTTGCTTTCTCTAGCAGCAAAATTGCAAATGAAGTCACCATTGATAGGCGAGGAGGAAAGAGACTTGCATTTTCCATTTGTACTGTTCTTTCCTGTCTTTCATATGTATCCATGTTTATCTTGATGAAAACAGGATCAAATTTGAACAGCAAGAGTAGCAGTTGCTCCAATTAATAATTTCTTTTTCCCCTCCTTTTCCTCCCCCAAGTGATATTTATTACTCTAAGTATCATAAAAGAGTTTTGTTTTTCTTCATTATAGCTTCTCTCTATCACAAAAGAAAAAAAGATAAAGGATGCTATTAAAATTAAAACCTTATTTAATAATAACAGTTTAGAAACTGTTTTAATCTTTCTCTTTAATAAAAGATTATCAGAGGTTTAATATTACTAATTCACCATGGAATAAGCAAGTCAAAGACTATATTCAAAATATCTAGCCTTGATTTAGTGTTGCAATAACTGGCTCTACTAACAGTGTTATCTCTGTAGACCAAAGCATTCCATTGCTGTGAACAGAGCAGTACTTGTCTATGTTATGCCTAAATCTGGATCACGATCTTTTTCCTTTGTATGAAGCCCTTAGAAGATAATATTAATGTTTTAGTACTCTAATTTTTTTTTTTTATTATTTCTTCTTAAACATGAGGAACAGCAGGCGTTACTATACATTAGCACCTTTCTACAGCATCAAGTGTTCCCAGAAAAATAACGAAAGAGATGATTCAGGTTTGCAATTTAGCATTGGAGTTTGCTGCAGTCCTTAGTATGAAAAAACAGGCTGCAAGCTGGTATAAAGCTTGAGTCCATGCATGTTTCTTAAAAGCTGATGAATGAATGTTTATACAGTGTCTACAGTCTTCTAATTCAGGCAGGTATTTCACCGGATCAGGCATAATAGGCAGCTTTTGGAATTTGATCAGTAGTTCTCTGGGACCCATCCCAGAAAGTCTGGTAGGCACCATGAACTGATGATACTGGATCAACAATCTTTTCCAGCTGAAATGCTGGAGTTGCTCTTTTCGAGTAAATGCAGAAATCAGATATCTTGATGATATTACATCTAGTGAAGTCGTCGTTACATTTAAGGGTGTAATGTTTCACTTATTGTGCTTGGGATTTGATAGTTGCTTCTTTATCTGATCATAAGAAAATTCAGCACAGAAATTTTCACACAAAAAGAAAAGGTAGGAAGGGGAAAAAAATTGAATGTTTTTTGAAGGCTTTCCTGTATAACATTGAAACCCCAACTTCCTTCTTTTCCTAGCACAAAGCCATTATAGTTTTATGTTGGAAAAATCACTTTTTGTTTCAGAATGTGGAAAAATGTCAAGAGCTTTTTACTGATTGCATTTCATCTCGGTAAGCATACATATTGACATGATGTTCTGAAAACCAGGAGGTTTTTACCCAAGATCTGTTTTTAAATGACTACAACCCCACAGTTCTCAGAAAAAATTAGACAGAAGTTACCAAGGCCTTGCTTCCATATAAAGCATATAGTAGCAGAGGCGGCTTTGATACCAGGGCAGCAGGAGATTTTTAAGTTTATTTCAAGGAATAATTCATAGGATTCTTCAGCTAGTAGGAGTAAAGCATAAGGTAAATATTGGTTCTTGGAAACTGCACCTGATCAGTATTTGCATTACAGCCTTTTCATCTTTTGCCTTTTTCTTATTATAATATAATATTATAATAATGTTCCAATTAACACTGCTCAGCACCTTACCTGAATCTCAGGGTTGTTTTTTTTTTTCCCTAGGTGCTTTGCATGTATGACCTAAACTGTATTTGTAGTTTGCTCTTTTTCTTGTCTCTGAAAATAAGTAAGAAAGAGCAATATCAAGCTCCTGTTCTCCAAAATATGTTTAAGATGTCAAAAGAGTCTTAAGACTTCCTTCTAAATTCTGTTCAACCAGATATTTGTCATGTTTTACCCAGAGAAAATATGTATACATAGTCAGACGGGACATGTTTACTATGCATTAAATTGACATCATCTGCTAGTGCAATAGTAGCCAAGGGCCTACTCTGTTGGAAGGTCTGGCACTAAAATAATATGTGAATTGTAATACTGCACTGAGAAGAAGAAAGTGGTTTTCTATAAAGGAATATGCTAGTATGTTCCTTACTAAATCTTGAAGGCACCTGCAGGCATAGTCATTAACACTGTTAGGGATGGTGTGGGTTGTTCTGTTTCTCACCAAGGGGCAGACTTGTTCCTTCACAACTTCATGTACAAGGAACATGTGTCAGAAATAAGCATACCTGGCAGCTGTGACTAAAGTTCACTTCCCTTGGTCTCTTCTCATTTCTGCAAGTCTCATTTCTTCTCACCTTCACCAAGAAGGTGATGCTAAACAATTTCACACCAGAAATAAATTATGAGGTTTCAGTTGCGATATTGTTAATCTTGGTCATATTTCACTTTGCCATGTGGTGCATTCATTGTTTCCTAGATACTGACTGTGCCTGGGACACTTTTCTAGAATATAAACTCTGTCATAGCTGAAGCTGTGAATTCACTGTAGGATGTCCATAGCTTGTGCTATGTAAATCAGTGAAATACCATAGTCCTTTCTCGTCTAAGATTTATTAATCATAAAAGTCATAAAAAGCAGTAAAGTTCTCTGGCTTCATGAATGGGCAATATAATTTCAGCACACCAAATCCTATTCAGCAGTTCGTAAAAATATAGTGAAAAGATGCTGACCAACTCTTCTGAGTAATGGACACTTACAGACTGGCCAAGATGTTTGTCTTTAATTTAGTTAATTGCTACTGGTCTTAATGAGTGAAAAGCAGTGGTGAAAAAGGGCTGACTCTGGCATGGAAACCATAGAGCCATTTTAAACAGAGAGCTTACAGGAGTGAGAAAATGAATGTAGAAAAATTGCCGCAGCTGCAGACTAGGTCATACCTGGACATTTGCATACACTTGAGGAACTCTGTTCCTGAGATCATCTTTGTTCTGGATCTTTTAATAATTAGATAAATAGTGCTGAAGTTTCATTTGTCTCCCTTTGCTGGCAGCTGAGCTGATTGCCCTGCTGCTGCCTTCACCCCTCACGCCATTGCAGCGAGAGCTGGCCTGTGGTCCTCCCCCTGGCCCTGCTTCCAAACCGGCTCAGTTTCTGCATTTAGGCACAGACTGCAGGACCACGGGTGAAAGCTGGAAATTTAAGAGAGTAAAAAGAAGAACATTTCCTAGCTCCCTCCAGCAGGGATTCTCACGGACATCGTCTGAAACTAAGACTGTTAACCTTGCCCCATCTATCCACATAGATCTTGTAGGATGAGCAGATCCTTGACACCCAGGAAATGTTTTTCACCTCACCACTGACAGGGTGAAGCATATTATAAATAATTGAGGCAAAAATTGTACTTTTCCTTATTTTCCCTCACATTTGGTGGTTGGTTTTTTTTGGTTGGTTTGTTTGTTTGTCTGGTTTTTATTTATTGGGCATTCAGTTTTGTTTCTCAGGTAAATCATGAGAGTTGTTCTTCTGCAAGTGGAAAAGATAGCTTGGATATAGCGATAGGCACCTTGCATCTTCTTCACTTCCTTGCCTAGCATGTGTAAACTTTCCATTATGGAAAATATATATCTTACTGTGTTTGTTTCTCCTGACTTTGTTGTTGGGGTTTTTATGGTTGTTTTTTTTTCTGTTTTGTTTTGGTTTTGTTTTTGTTTTTCCCAAGGAGCATTCCTTACTTTCTGTGGCTTAGTTGAAATATTATAGGTTTCCTCTTGTTCTGGAGACAAAATTGGAAATATTATCTTATGTCTGAGAATATGGATTTTGTAAAAACTTCTGGAAGTGAAAGGGTTTGTTTCAACAAACAGCAGGAAGTTTACACAGATTCTAAGCTACATTTAAACCTCTTTTGGAGAAAATGCTGAGAAGGTTCCACTCAGCAATCATTTACTTCAACAGGCCGATTTGTCTAATATTGACTACATACCTGTCTACCATTTTGAACAGATTTGAGCCAGGGAGTCTCCTAAGAAGCTGTTTTTTTTCTCAGTGTAAATAGTTTGGTAGATTTCAGATAAAGTATAAAATACTGGTTCAAATAATAGTCCACTGATGTCCTCTTCTGGACATCTTAAGAAGGCTTTATGTATATGACTACAGTTAATTCCTTGGAACATAAAAGAATTTAGTGGAAACTAAACAGTTTGGGAAGTACTAAGTTATTACACATCCAAGAGAACTGGATGAGAACAAAATGGTATTGTAAGGAAAAATATCATTATAGGAAAAGATTTATTCAGAACAATTTTAGTGAATGGAGAAAACAACAAAGAGAAAAAAATAAAAAGATAATTAAAACTGAGTGCTAGACAGAGAAGTATAGACAGAGAGTAAAATGACTGAGTTTTCTTAACCTGCCAGCCCCTAAAATGGTTCAGTTTTTCTATGTGAAAGATGATTACAACATGACAAGGAGTAGTAATCTAGCCAGTCCTTCACGGGTGCAATAATTTGCTTTACTAGCAAATTATTTCCACTAGCGAACTCCACTATATGTCAAACTGTTTCAATTTTATGTATATCTCTATTGTCACATAGCTAAAATTCTTCTGTTATAAAATGAAGACTGGAATCATTCCATTGCACTGTTTGCAATGCATTTTGTGCCTCAATAGTTCTCAGTATTTGCTAGTTTAAAGGCAAAAGGGATCAAAGAAGGGGAATAAAATCCCAGAACGAAACATAGGGGTGTTTTTGAGACATTTCTGTCAGCAAACTGAGATGGCTAAGTCCAGTGAATCATGGTATCTGTATCTGATGTTGGGGAGAATTCCTGCAGCTATCTTGAATATAAAAAGCAAGTCTTGGGCTTTCTATTCCCAGGAATTTTTATTATTATTTTTTTCAATAGACACTATTAGACACCTAACAGAGGGCTGCCAAATATAGTGGCCAGACAACAGGAACTGTAATAGGTGATGAGAGTGTGTTATTGATTATGTAGGAACCCATGAGTTAGAAGGGGGAAAAAAGGAGAATCTGGGGTTCTTCCCTTGGAAGACGAATCACCCTGATCTAGGAACGATACAATGTACTCCAACTTTTTCTCTCTCAACCTGTCCTTTGCCTGAGAAATGGGTGCTTGTACCAGCTCTCTTCACTCGATGGAGGCTGCCAGGACTGAGGATTTTAATTTACACTGGCAATCAGGCAATCCCTTAGCTGCTCCAAAAACACAGAGAGAGGGAAGATGGATAAAAGCCAGTAATTGCAGAAAAAGAGCACTGCAGAGCTTAAGCCAGAAGAAATAACATAAATAAAGGTGCGATATAAATAAGGCTACAGCCTGCATTTCATATATTTTTGTGTAATTTTTCTCACCAATCCATGCCCATCTTAATGCTGGCCATGTCTGATTGTGGCTGCTGTTGTAAGTATTTTATGAATTTTTTACCTACAGTTGCAATAGCTTTATAGTCTTAAAATTTAATCAGTGCCTTTTCTCCATTCTACTGCTGCATTGCCAGTTCCCTTGAACTAAGAAGCAACTTAGCTGCTGAAATTACAAAATACCTACATAATAAAAATCCTTCCAGTACAAAAATTATCTGACTAAAATGATATATCTGAGGCACACATTATCTTGCTGTAGTTTAAAATGCTTACTTTGAAAACGCCTTAATTTGAAAGCACTGTAGTGAAAGATTGTTAATGATTTGCCAGAAATGAGCTAAGGCTGGTTGCAGAAGCACAGATGGCTAATTGGCTTCAGTTGGTAGGTTATGTTGTTTTAATTAAATTTTATTAGGAAGCATTTCAAAGCCATAACTGATGGTTTAAGATAAATATGGTTCTTCATAAGTGACCTATTGCTAACCTTTATTTCTTTCTCTATCTCCTCTCAGCATTAATAGAGGCTGCTGTGACTGAGCTCTCCACGGCCATCTCTTGTCTTATCCATGTTTACAGCAGCAGCTTTGATACGAATTTCCAGCTTGCCAGCATACCTAAAAGCCCTTCATGTTCAGATATCAGCCTGGATTCCCAGCTCAGCTTCACAGTTTATGCTGCCCATAACATCCCAGAAGCCTGGGTGAACAGGTAGGAGGAGATCTAGCAGCTGTTCGCGAGATGGGGTGTTGTCTCTTATGATCCCATGTTTTTCCCAGATGCTAGCTTACCTCTGTTGCTTTAGTGATACTCCTATCTTAATGCTAGAGGCTGAGTAAGTGGGTGTATCTCCACTGTTGTTCTAGAGTGAAGTGCATTTCAGCTTAACTAAGAGGCTTCCAGGCCCCATAGACAGATGGAGAATTGAGGACGTGGCCTCTATTGTTGCCCTTTACTGGTGTGATAGGAGGGCAACAGAAGCAAGGTTAGAGCACTGGCTTTGATGGGTACACATACAAATGCTTGTGTGAACTGACTTGCTCAGAGGGAGTGAGGAAAAGGTGGGCACTGCATGCCAAGAAAGAGTTTGGACTGGGACTTTGTGTGGTCTATGCAGTGCAAATAACAGGAAGGACTGAAGGCCAGCTTACCACATTAGACAATGGGGTGCTTGCTTAAACTCAATCCAAATGAGGCTTTATCAGCAGTTTTTGCTCTTGATGTATTCAAACCACATTAGTTGGCTAAGCATGTGCATTGACGATCCTCTTTATAGACGGTGACTAAAATAAGTATGGTTTATAGGTCCAAGTATATGTAGTATATTAGCATAGCAGAGGAAAGAAAAGGAGAGGCAACTTTAATAAAAAAGCTGATTGAAATGTTCTCTTCTGAATTGTTTATTTGGTCAAATTAGTTGTTTCTTCAAATAGCTGCTTTTCCTATTCTGAGTAAAACCGGTGTTCTTTTATCATTCGAGAGCAGTCAAATGAGGACGGGTGGCTACAGTCTGGTAGCATTGTTTTTATGAGTCAAAATGCTGTTCTCTATGCTTTTATTAATATTTTCCTCTTATTCCCACTTTACCTTGAATGCCAAATGACTAATGAAAAAACAGAGGGATCATTTGCATTAGACTGTGAGCAAGAGGGTGTACTGTACAACATTAGTTGCAATTAGCAGTTTAATAGAAATCTGAAAGAATTTGCATTAGTTAAGGTAAGAATACAGAACTCTAATCACTATAGTGATTTTGCAGATGGTTATACCATTCCCACTGCATGTTATGTTTTACCAGAAAAATGTGAACTTACATATGCCCTAAAGGCCACTGGTGACTTGAATGCTATGGTAAAGCATGTGAAAATGAGAATCTCTCTTCCTCCCTTATGTCCCTTGCCATTCTTTCCAATATTCACAGCTAGCATGAACTTGTTCACATGGGGTGCCACTCTGATACCCACTTTTCTCAAATACTGACTTCACTCACATATATACCCCCTGCTCTTATTTCTGCACTGCATGAATTCATGTTGGCTATGTCACAATTCTCATTTTCCCTTTCCCAAAGGTCACATTTTATGATCTTGCTACTGCTTATAACATGTATTTTAATATCTATTCCTGCATATATATATATATAAAACATGTATTATAAATGTTAAAATTTTGACATCCCTTGCTGTCTGCCTCACATTGTTTTCTTTTCTATACATATCAGTATGGGATAAATGGCTTTTCTTTTCATCATCTGGGATATGGAAGAGTGAACTCTCTTGTGTTTTACAAAATCGTTTTAGTGTCCTGTCAAATCCCTCTCAATTTTACTTTTCAGGATTTGATTTTTATCAACTTTTTGTCAATTTATGCTCTCAATTTCTTCTTCCAGTCTTACTGTTCTCATTAAAAAGATAAGTAGAGACCTTACAAGTTGCAGAACAATGTTGCAAAACCGACTACCATTCTTTACTGTATTTTAATTCCTTCATGGGTTTTGTTGGATTTTTTTTTTTTTTTTTTTGTCAGCTTGTTGTTTTGGTCTTATTTAGATCCCAAACAGATATGCTGTATTTGATGCCAGTGGTATAACATTGCTAGCCTCATTTGTTTCTACATTCCCCAAAAATCAAGTTCCTAACTACATGTGGATGATAAGAAGTTATTTTTTGGGGGACAATACTATAGAGTCATGTCTTCAAATTCACATGGAGAGTACCTACGCACAATGTTCTACAAAGACCTAAAATGTGTTGAAGTGCACATACTCTGAACAACTGTTCTGACTTGAGTTAGGCCAAAGCATTATGTAAGCATTAATCTTTCCAGGGTTACATCCATTTGGTATACAAATCAGGAATATATCTGTGTATTGTGTATCAATAATTCTGTTTAAACAGCAGTGCTTAATCATTTGATTTTATTAAAACCTATTATTTCCTGTACTATCCTCAAACTGTTTGTAATGTTTAGACTCTAGAAGAAAGATGCCGTATTTAAGAGCAGAAGGATTTTCTAGTCTTGTAAGGTATTTTTTTACTTTCTCTGCATCAATACCTCATAGGTACTACAGATTCCAGATCTTTTCTTTGAATTAAAAGAATAAAAGAGAGAAAAAAGAAAAAGCTTATCTGCTACAATAACTGTATCAATTATTACAATATTCTGGAAGATATAAGCAATCATATTTGCAAATAAGACAAAGCCAGGCACCTTCAATTTGCAAATGCTTCAAATTTGTTGTTCTGACTTGACTCTGTTTCCCATATTCATCATTGTTGTATCGAATGTGCTCTAAAGTTGAGTGGCAGGAAGATGTGGAAGTTACAAGTCCAGTTAAGAACTGGATAGTTGATTATGCTCTATTCCTCTATTTTGAATAAAATTTTATAAGACTTCAGTAAGAATATGAAACCAACAGCCCCAGATGCAAATTACACTCTGAAGCTAATCAGTATCTAATGCCAACACATAGGACTATAATGCTTCTGTTGTAATGAATGTATAGATTCCCTTAATTACTCACCTCTCTTTCACTGATTGGGAAAAGTAAGTATAGAAGATTTACTATTGACTGAAGTTATGTGATTAGCCAATTGTAACACTTCAAAACTTGTGTCCAAACTTCCCTTGACTGTAATAATGAAAAAACAATTAGTCTTAATGACAAAAGCATAGAGCAGAGTTTAGGTGTCTTAAGTACTTTTCCTGAATTTTGAACATTAAAAAAAAATACCAACCCAAAATAAACTGCTTCCACCTCCCATATTAATGAGGGATTCATTCTTCTAATTCTTTTTGCATGTAAGGACAGATCTTCACAAGTTTCTGAACGGTTAGCTTCAAATTTGCTGTACTGGATGTGTTAGATTAGATTACAATTAATTTTTTTTCCTTCCCTTCAGCTACAAGGCTTTCTCTTTTTCCTGTTCACTAACTTATGCTGGGAAGACAATATGTCAAGTCAAGGTTTGCAAAAATACACCAGCTAGAAGATCCTTCTTTTTCCTGGCTGACTGGAACGAGAAGTAAGTTTTGGTCTGTGTTTGACATATGTCTGTCTGACAGATTTTACACATTCAATATTCATTTCCCCAAAAATGAACCATATGTTTATTATGGATCTCCTTCTGATCAAATTAAACTCCACAGAATTCAGAGAAACTTAGGGAAATGGGAATGTGAAAAGGAGTTAGATAGCCAGAGGAAGAGCAACAAGACTAACCTAAGTCCGATCTGACAATAGAGCAAACTAAGCTGATCTGAGAATAGCTTTCATCAACTATTCCTGGAGGAACAGTGGAACCAAAAGGAGATGTGACCAAAGGCTGTATTTCTGTTCTCTTTTGAGAACTTCTGCCCTTGAGTAGGTGTTGTAATGCTCCTTTAAGGAAGGACCAAAGTTACTGAGTTTTTCTGGGGTTAGGGGTGGGGGATTTGTTTGGTTGGTTTGCTTTATTTGTATAAGAAGGGTCCACAGTTTTAAAATTAGGACCTTAGTTTGCAACAGGAAGTTTAGAGTGAAGGCTGCCAACTGCCTGCCACCTGCCTGCCTGTCTGCTTTAAGGAAACTAGCTCCATTGAAAAGCAAGGCACACAATCTAACAATGTTCAGTTAAGGCAATGGGATTCTAAAAAAGCATATTTGCAATAGATGGGAGAGAAGAAGGTGGCAATTTTTTATGATTTGGTGGTTAATATTGTATTTTCCCAGCTTTCTGAGCACATGTTTACATTGTCTTTTGAATTTTTGGTATTTTACATCACTATTAAATGTATTATAAATGTGAAAGAAGCTTGATTACATTATAATTGAACAAAGGCTACAAGGCAGCTGAAAGGGTTTTTTTAAATTACAATTGAATGCAGAGTGTAATTCATAACCTCTGTTTGCCTTTATCTAAGACATACAAGAGTTTGAAGCTCATTGAATGGAATACCTTTTGCTGTCAGACCTATTACATGCAGATGTTTACTGTTCAACATGGACATGTTGAGATCATGACAATAGATTCTGTTTTTATTCTAAATCTAACATAGCACTTAACAAAATAAAATGTCTTCATGTAAAGTCAGGACCCAACTACTTTACTGTGTCGTGCTTACCACAGTGTAACCTTGGTGTAGTATCAGAATATTAGGTAGGATGGTGATAGCAGATGATCTTTCCTGTATGAAAATATGCATAGGAAATGTTTATGCTGTTTTTAATTTATTTTAAATATAAAATACCTGTCACAGTCCTATCACGGGAAAATGTGAGCTTCGCTATTTGTGCTGCTAAACATCTAAAAAAGAATAAACAAACAGCACCAAACCTGACAGAACAATCAGTATATTCAGAATATTTTTAAATATGCAAAGAGAAGGAACAGTACAGGTGGTGCTATACGCCTAACTGGCATAATTTAAAACATACTCAGGAAGAGGCTGGTTTGATTTTCATATGTTAAGTACATGGAAATAAAAAATAATAATTTTTCCAAAAATTCAAGCAAGAATTGATTAAAAAATAGAGTATTTCACGGAGGTAAGTGTTACTGAAATTGCTCTTCATGTCGTCAAGCGACACCATTTCCTAATGTAGGAAGTCTGGGTCACTCACCAGCTATGTTCACTCTTGGTTTTCTTTTGGCTGTAACGTCACTTTTCTGAAACAGAAGGGAATGCATTTGATTGAAAGTTGACAGAGGAGACAATTTCTTTTTTGTAAAGTTTCTTGTCTTGCATTACAAAGTGCTACTTTCATTCTAACCCGTATGCTATTTTCAGTTGATCACAGCCATTGAAAATGCAGGTGGTAAAAGGTCACCAGGAAGAGCTTCTATTACATTAGGAAGTCAAATATTGTTCTTACAGGTAGGGATCAGTCAGGCCCCAAAATAAACCTAACTAATTCAAAATGAGTCCTGGTCTTAGATTAAGATTGATTTAAGCCAACAAAGTGGAGACTAGTGTTTTGTTGGCTGGGAATCTAGGAAGAGAGTTTTTACTGACGAGAAGATTAGTTTGTGTTTTCAAATGCTGTAACCAGTTACTGTCTGAACATTAACTTGGTAGGTTTCTGTGTTTAAACATGAGTTTCAGTGGAAGTCTTATATCATATTTAGCCTCTCCCAGAATGTTCTCAGGAAAGATGAGAATCACTTGATACCTAAGGAGTTGCCTTATTCAGTACTTCTTCTGTTTGTCCCTTTTTAAGAGAATACTTTTTGCTTTAGAATTTGTGTGTTATTTTTGAAATGTGTGATTGTCACCTTAGTGCAGAGTTCAAACAGGCAGATACTATCTAGCACATAATCAGTAAAGTCAAAATGCTGCTCTCTTAATTTTCTCATCAGGTTCATTTTTCAGTGACTGAGACCTCTTAATTATTTTCTTTCATTTGTCTTAGCTGATTACTCTTAACATGCTTATTCCACTATCTCCTCTTTTTCCATCCTTCCATTCCATCATAGGACATTGTCTACCTGGGCTTTGGTAATATCTTTGACACTGTCCCCCACAGGATTTTCCTGGAGAAGGTGTCAAATTATGGCAGGCAAGTGTACTGCTCACCAGGTAAAACACTGGTTGAATGGCCATGCCCATAGTGTTGTGACTGATGGTGCGAAATCTTGTTTGCAGCCAGTCACCAGTGGTGTCCCTTAGGACTCAGTTCTGGGTCCAGTTTTGTTTAACGTCTTTTCGATGATCTAGATGAAGGGATTGAGTGTACCCTCAGTAAGTTTACAAACACCAAACTAGGTGTAAGTGTTGATCTGTTTGAGGTTAGAAAGGCTCTACAAAGGGACCTGGACAGGTTGGATCAATGGGCCAAGGCCAGTTGTATGAAGTTCAATAAGACCAAGTACTGGGTCCTGCATTTTGGACGCAACAACCCCAAGCAATGCTACAGACTTGAGGAAGAGTGGCTGGAAAGCTGCCCAGCAGAAAAGGACCTGGAGGTGCTGGTGGACAGCTGGCTTAACATAAGCCAGCAGTGTTCCCAGGATGCCAAGAAGAGCAACAGCATTCTGGCTTTTATTAGGAATTTCATGGCCAGCAGGAGTAGGGAAGTGGCAGTGCCTCTGTACTCATCACTGGTGAGGTCTCACCTCGAGTGCTGTGTTCCATTCTGGGACCCTCAGTACAAGAAGGACATTGAAGAGCTGGAGCATGTCCAGAGGAGAGCTACCAAGCTGGTGAGGGGTCTGGAGAACAAGTTCTATGAGGAAAGGCTGTGGGAACTGGGCATGTTTAGTTCGGAGAAGAGGAAGCTGAGGGGAGAACTCATTGCCCTCCACAACTACCTAAAAGGAGGTTGTAGGGAAGTAGGTGTTGGTCTCTTCCCCCATTTGAATAAAGACAGGATCAGAGGAAAGGGTCTAAAGTTGTGGCAGGGGAGGTTTAGGTTAGATATTAGGAAGAATTACTTTACTGAAAGAGTGGTCAGGCACTGGAACAGCCTGCCCAGGGAGGTGGTGGAGTCACCATCCCTGGAGGTATTTAACAAACATGTAGATATGGCACTTCAGGGTATGCTCTAGTGGTCGAGATTGGGGGGGGGTGTTTGTGAGGGGTTGGACTCAGAGATCTGAGAGGTCCTTTCCAACCATGACAATTCTAATTCTGTGATTCTGTAATTTATGTGAAATCTGCAGACATGAAATATGGAATTAACATTAAGCCTACCATTCAGCACCTCAGATGCTTTCTTGGCATTGGGATACACTCTTCATAATTTGTTTAGCTTCTCTATTTTCTTTCTACTCTCTCAGGCCAAAGCCTGGTTTGCCCCAGAGCTCTTTCGTGTTGAGTGCTCTTATGATATTAGGCTCATGGCTTTTGAAACCTCTGAGAACAGCTGTATCATTTTATCTAATATCTGTGAATAGCATCTTCTCAGTGAGCAGTTTCTCTGTTCTTCTATTGAAATTTTTCACTGACCGGGAATCTTATTTCTGGCCACTGTTTTGTTTCTTCTTAATCATCCATTTCACTCAGCCTCATGAAGTCAGAATGCATAAGACCAACTGGGTAAGCTAAGACTTGCATTAATCAAAGTTCTTAAAAGCATTACAGGTATTCCACTTCTCTGTGTATTACATGTCACTGGAATGGAAATCTTTTCCCCTTTCTGACTCATACCTTAACTCTTGGGATATCTAACTCTTGTCAAAGTTTCCAGATTTGTTTCCTACTGCTCTACATCTGGTAGTGTCATATATTGGGTCCTAGGGAACCTCTGGCAAGCATTTACTTTCTGCAGTGAAATTATTGTGAGTTTTTTCCTTGCTTCAGGTTCACAAGGAGTGTTAACTAATGCCTGTAATAGAAAATGCATGTCTTGATTTTTTGTTCTTGTCTCTTCACAGCATTATCAGCGTTTCAAAGTTTAGTGTAACTTTTTGTCAAAGTTTTATGTAACATGGGCAGAGATGTAGGCCTATAAGTGATAAAGACAGACAAGCTATCTATAGCATGTAAAAGAGTTCAGTTTCCCAATAAGTGTTTCTAAGTAATTAAGAGTGAGGAAGAGGGCATGAGGCAGGGAAAGCATAATTGAAAGCTATAAATAGGGACACGTGGGAAGACAGTTGAGAATTGCTTCTCAATTCTATTCATTTTAATTGGAAAGAGTGGGAAATGACTGTCTAGTTTTCTTATTTGAAGAGAGAGGAATGCAAATCTGAGTAATTTCCAAATGTTTAGGAATGATCATCTGAAATTTTGGCGCTAATGCTAATTTGAGTACTGAATTTCAGCTCAAAACCGTCTACTTTCTGTTAGCGGCTCCTCAGTGCATTCAAGGAAACCTTCCCAAAGCCAATAGAGTTTTCACAGTTTTGGAACTAGGAGCAAAATCTTATGCTAATTTTACCTTATACTATTATCTTGTGTTATTTCTCCTATCCAGTCAATTATACTTTTTAAATACCAATTTTGACATTTGCTTACTGCTTAAGTATGACTATACTTTTTTAAAAATTATGAGTTGCATTGTTCTGCCAGTCTAGATTGAATATCTGAAAATCAAATTGAATCTATATTATTTAAATTTATCTTCTAGTTTGTGTTTTTAATGTCAAGTTTATGCAGATCTTTAGTTTTCTTAATGTTTATGTTGTCAATGTGGAATAATTCGTTTAGCCTTTAGATCCATATATTGATTTTGTTTGTACAGAAAAAATGTAATTAATTTCACTTTCTATATGATAAATTTAAGTTTGCACTGAATATACATGGAAAAATCTAGAATAGCAGCATCTGCCATAAGCGTTCTCTTCAGGAAAAAGAAAATATAGACTTCCACATGACTGGGTAGTTACAGGTATGATTTTTCCACACAGCATGAAAGTATCTTATTTATTAGAATTGTTCTAAGTTATGATTTTAAATCAGTTCATATAATCTAGATAAGCAAATTGAAAGGCCAGCCAAGTTTGCTAATGGTCAATACAGAATTGAGATGAATATTGATAGATCTGAATTTTCCTGCTAAAAAAATGTGAATTAGTTATTGCTGTTAAGACAAAATTTCCCTTTAAATTGTAGTTGGGAAATACCACATTACCAAAGCACACATGAACAAAAGAATGACTATCAAACTCTACTTAAAAGCAACTTTTAGTTTCTCAAGTAGTGTTTTCCTCTAAATACACAAGACAACAACTCGCTAACAGTTTATAGTTCACCCTTAGCGGGATGCTTATTCTACAATATCTTCATTGATAAGACAAAGCTAAACTTTTCCAGTCATTGTCTGCTCTAGTGGTGCCCACTGAAGCAAATGCGTTTTACTCTCCTCAAGTACTGTGACCCAAGTTAATGGTTGGCAATACTCATGAATGCATTTAAAGGGTCTCTTAGTTACTTTTTCCTTCAGTTGCAGCTCTTGTAATTTATAGCTTGATATATGTGTTAAGGCATCTAGAAAAATGTAGGAAGAACTCACTTGTGGTAACAATGCTCTTTTTTTAAAAAAAAAAAACTTTTATTTTTCTCTCTTCTGATTTTCTTTTAGAATCAATTTTCCTCTACGAATAAAGGCTCTTCCGAGGGAAACTATGCTGACAATAAAACTACTTGGAGTAAACAGTGCTTCTAAAAATACAGAAGTGCTTGGTTGGACATGCTCCCCATTGTATCCAAAAGAGTAAGTTCATTTTTGTATGACAGCTTAAGACTATTCTTGAATAGTATTGCACTCAGCTTGGGAGAAATATAAAAAGATAGGAATACTTATTTCAGGACCTTGCTGTAATAAGACTGAGGCAGCCACTTACAGTAAACTGCTCTTGATGTACCAGTAAGAGCTCCATCTATAAGCTTTTCTTATTTCCTAATACATTGTTTTAGAACCTGGCTTAGGTATCTTTTAACACTTACAATAAAGTACTCTAGGCCTGTTGAAAGGCTTTGCCATACACTTTCCTGTAGCCTTCAAAATCCTTCTCAGCATAGCCTCTTGGTTGATTTTTTCTTTCCTGTCTTTCTGTTCTCACACCCATTCATTCTTCTCAGAGTGGGGCAGTTAGTGATGACCCCAAGGAGCACCTTTCACTCTGCACAACACTTAGAAGTGCACAACACTCCTCCTTTTTAACCTCCATTTTCTACACAGCACACAGTATAGCAGTGGTTTAAAAATGTTTGTAGGCCTGAATATCTCTGCAGTGATGCATAAACAGAGATCTAAGGTAAATTTTCTGGAATGTCCTAAACATATTTTACTAGCGCTGAGACATCTGAATTTAGATGGAGCACTTATTATTGTACTTAATTTTTATTTGGATTCCATAGCCCTGCATGCCCTCTGGGCTGGTATGTTCAAGCTCCACAAGTTTCTGCAGCTATGGCTTCTTTCCTCATCTTGAAACTTCTTCATCTGTATCTGTGTATTGTGGCAATCTCCACATAAAACAAAAAGAAACTAAAAAGATCTGATTGCATGTATGAATTTACTGTGTTTGAAGGACCTTGATTTCCATTGAACTTTTAAGCTGAGAGGCTTAAAACACTAAAGAGGTTGGACTGAGTTAAAGGCTTTTCAGAAAAAATTCAGATTACTCTGTTCAAAAATAAAGAGAGGATTCTTCTATGACTTAGTGATTAGAGCACTTAGCTTGAAGGAAGGAAAGAAACATGAATCAAATATCTGCTCCAAGGATTGCTTGGGCATTTTATTCAATGACTTTTCCTTCATTAAATTAGTCTGAAAAAGAGTACGTCACACACTTTAAAAAAAAAAAAAAANAAAAAAAAAAAAAGGCATTATGTTTATTTTGAGTGTTCCTACCATCCTAGTGCTTAGGGTGAAATAGATGGAGGAATTATCTTGGCTGAGAATGAAGAGTTAAGGTGTCCTCATCTCCAGCAAGCTGATATATGCTGAGTGCATGCAGAAGCATACCATTAGGCATGATAACTTAATTGGGGAACGCTTGGGCACCTTGGGAGGTAAATGGGATATGTGAGAATCATGTTCTTGAGAACCTGTGAGATTTTCTTCAAGTCCCAAAGGAATGATTTCTGTACGATCTGAAAGCCCTCAGCTCCCTGTGACGCTGATTTTTTAATGTATGCCAACAGAGCAAGCATGGTGATTTCAAAGTCACTCAACAATTTTGACAATTTTACTGAAAAATGGCTCTATTCTCTCATGGTACACACAGTTAGAACAATGAAGGGGATGGAGTGTTACTTTCCTTTCTTCTGCTGTATAATTGTACAGATCATTGCTGAAATGAACCTTTAAAGCAGAAATAAAAGTTGAGTTACTGGGGAGGAATGATTTAGGAATAGCATGTTCAACACCCCCTAATCTGATAACTGTGTCATATACAATTATAATAATTACTAACACAAAGAAGCCTAAATGCTTTTTCCTACTTTAGCCAACCACAACTCCTCAGAATTATTCATTTATCATTATTTCAGTTGACAGACTGATTTAAAAATAAGGATAACCCTGAGATTTCTTTTGAAATGTGAAACTTGAAAATATCTGAACATTTACCCAGCCTGCTTTTCCTTTTCTATGGAAGACCATGATTATTTTTTGTAAACTACCTGCTACTTAAAAAGTAAAACTGTCAGGTGATTCTTAATAGGTAATGCTATCAGTTAGTTAAAATAATAGAGTAGCAACAATCGGACTTTGAGAGGCCATTTCCTGCTCCATAAAAAATTTAAAAGTTAATAATTGTTTTAATTTGACTCACCAATTTTGTGGAAACCATTAGTAAACTGAGCGGTGAACCCAACATCACTCCTCTCGCTCCAGGAGTGCAGCTAAACTTGAAGACTTATCTCAGTAGAGTACCTCTGAACTTGAAAGTATGTGCCAAGAAAAGATTTGTACGTTGTAGTATCATGCTAATGTGTCAAGAGTAGCTTTTATTATTGCAAATAGCGTAAGGGTGTTTAAATGAATGAACTCTGTAAATGTGTATAAAGAAATCTGATCAGGAAATCTTTGACAAAACATTTCTAACTTGGGAAAAAAAAAAACCACCACACTTTCTCAAAGGAAAACTTCTCTCAGTGGTGAATTTGAGTTCTAAAAAAGTATTAACATTCTCATGTCTAGGCTTTAATTTATAGGGGAAAGGACAGAAATAGGCTGTTTGAAGAATCCGGTAGCCCTGAGGCATTTGCCTTGGGTCATCAAACATCCTTGTTCAAATCCTTGTCACAATTGGTCACTGAGCTATTCTTCTCAGGGTAACCAAAGATAAGGACAGGGCGTGGTCTCTTTTTCTCTGTTCAGATGCTTGTTAAAAAAACCAACCAAACAAACAAACAAAAAAAAAAAAACAAAAAAAAAAAAAACCCAACCAACTTTTTGGTTTTTCAAACACTAGAGAAATAAATAAATAAACAATTTTAAAATACAGTTCGTCACTTCTGTCCCATTATATCTTTTTCTGATTGAAAAAACACAGGAATTCTCTTTGGGCTGGTTGTGGCTTATGTTAAAAAGAGAAGGGAAAAAAATATCGGTTTGGATTATTCTCAGATATTACTTAGGAATCTTAACATTTGAGTGATCTGAGGCAAAAGAACACTTTATTTTAAAAGACTGAATTTACTCCTCTCTGTAAATTTGGTATCTATTTTCTCATCCAGAATGATTATTGTCATTGTACACTTGCTTCTTTTTTATTAATATTTTAAGATATAGTATACAAATTCCTTTCATCTGTTTCAAGAAGTGTGAAGAGTTTCTAATGCTTTTGGGCAAGACCATGTGAAAGTCCCTTGCCAGATCAAAGGGCTGTGGCTGTTTCCTGAGATTTTAACACTCCAGTTCTTCTCTAAAAAAAATACTGACTAAGCAGAGTGTATGAGAAGTGTATAAAAAAGTAGAAGCAAACCCCAACTGTTTAAATAAAACATATTACGTATTTAAAATTTCTTATTGCAATCACTTTTCCATACCTTGCCCATGCTGAAACCACACAATTAAAATTGTTCTCAAGATTTCGGCCTGTTTAATTTTAGTGTTTAATTTAATGTTTAGCAAATTTGAGATTCACATTAGCGAATTTTATTCACGTTATTTCTTCATTTTCAGTAATATCTCTCACTCTGCTCACAGTTGCCTTAGTGTGCTGATTTATAATATGAATAGTGGATGGATAAATAGGACAGCCACTATACTCTTTATGAAATGTATGTTGGGATTACGGCTTATCAACTTTGCATGTTTCTGTACCAATAGTCTTGCCCTTTAAAGAACTGACTTTCTGCAAATTTTCTCCATACTTTACCTAAATGAGGTTGTTTACCTCAAAATTATTGCTTGTACACTTACTTTGTAACTTTGGTTTGGAGCAAGAAGTAGGAAAGAATCTTTAACAGAAATGCAACTTTTTTTAAAAAAGTCTGAAATAATAATATAATTTTGTATTTGCTGTATTCAGCACCTTCAAATTTCTGGAAGTTATTTAAACTAGAAACTGTGGGGATGGAAGATGTGGTTCTTACAACTGTCTTTAGGACATTTAGCATAACTTTGCAGTTAGGAATTGTATCTCTAATGTGAATTTTCTAGAATGCTGTGGTATTTGTAATAATAATGAAGTAGTTATTTCCCAGTATCATTCCAATGCAGAATTAAGAGTGCTTGGGCCATAAGATATGCAGGGTTTATATTGGATTTCCTTTAAATTCACCCTCTGCTCTGAACTTCTGAGGCTCATGATGTCAGGTTTGGAGATAATTACATTATTTCTACACCATATTTTGTACTCATTTTCCTGGTATATCCAGTCTAAACAGTAACTCTGCTCTAATGTTGTGTACATTTGGGAATGAACACTGTAATAGTGATTGCTGCTGTCAACTGGTCCAGTAGGTGAGCCTCCACATCCACATTTCTCATTCTTATAAGGTATCTGACTTAAGTGGCCCTAAATCAATACTGGTAAGGCCCTTGATGGTGCATCTCTATCAAGAAGTCTTATTAGATGCAAAGAGCAGTTCAAAAAGTGTTTGCAAGCCCATGTGCCAACTTTCCATTCCTTCACATCAGAAAAATGTGTTTATCTCTTGGGCTGAATAGTTTAGTGATCCAGAGCTAATTAACAAATCAGAAGTCCATCATCTGGGGCAATCTGGGAGTTATAATTTCCCCCACAGTGCCCATTGCTTTGACTTCACTGATTCTAACAACACAATATATTTTGAACTGGTATTTCCAAAGCAAACACAGCAAGCAACAAAAATTTCCTCTTGCTGGGTGTGGTGAGAGAAGTCTGCCACGTGACTTGGGGACACAAGGTTGACTTAATATGTTAAGTTAGGGTAGCTTGAGCTATTCTTAAATAGCAGTGTCCTCTTCTGCTGTAATAAAAAGGGAAGTTTATTTTTGCTCTGATAATAAACAAGGACTGGGAATCTGTGTAATTCCAGGGGTTTCCATCTGCCCTCATTTTGCAGGAGCATATGGATAAATGAAAGGTGGTAGGCACAGAGCAGCACTTGTTTATTCACCTTCTGATGTACTTGATGCTGAAGTTGCTCCATGGAATCCATTGTCTGTGGCTGTGATCATCCTTTACAACGGTCGTTATCACTACCCTCACCTTACAGATGGGAAAACTGTCAGACAAAATGGGGAGTGATCTGCCTGCGCTCGCCAGCAGAACCATGTAGAAGAGAGAGGCATATGTCTGTTCAGTAAACGTTATGGTTATAATGCTCATGATGCTGGCTCCTTCTTTTTCTGAATGAATCCTGCATGCTCTTTTGCTTCTTTTCCTTTTTCTAAAAATTATCAAGGATCTTTCTTACTGTTTCATTCACCTGCTCGGCCCTCTTATTCCATTTGTGTGTCTGAATGCAGGCTTGGTCCTGAATAATGTTAGCTGTGCAGTGCATACAGCGCCCCAATTATGGCTGAGAAAAGCTGGACCTCAAAAATATACATATTTTACAGTCGTTGATACCTCTTCACATCATTTTTTGAAATGCCTCTTGTGTTTACAGACTAGCCTTAGTCCAAAGAGTGACTTACTGACTGAAAATATATAAGTTCCCCACTTATTTGTAAATGTATAAATTAGGCTACTCTATACACAAAGTATAAATATGTGTCTGAGTCTTACAACTAATACTTTTGTTTCTTAGGAGATATCCTGTCTATACTATCAAAAGGGTTTAATGTCTGTGGTTTTACTCACAGTCCTGTTGTTTAAGATGTGAAGTCTCTGTCCAGCAAAGATACATTCCTTTCCTTGCTGTTTCTGTAGTTGAGGATTCTGAGAAACCCACCTGCTGATTCTTCCTTATCTTCATGGACAGTATTTAGCTACATCTGCACTGGGTACAAGTGAGTTGAAATAATGAACTCAGGAAATGTCTCAATTAAACACATCTACAGTGCCTCTGAGGTCTGTGCTACTTCTTGTATTTGCCTATACAGTTTTCCAGGTTTCCCAGGAAAAAAACCCACACTGTATGGATTCTTTTTGGTAGCCCTCCATAGTTTCAGTGCACACTATGAAAGCGATTAGCAGTAATGAGGACTGAAAAGGATAATCTGCTCTCCGCGTTCATTCAGTTCTCAGCTACTCCTCTCTCCTCTAGCAAAAGTGCCAATTAGTTCAAATTATGATGTAAGCCACTTGTCCAGTGACTCATTTAGTAAGGGTCATCTGAGTACACATCACAGAAAAACAACTTTGAAGCAACATTGATCAGTTCCACGCTCACATCAGTGACGTAAATGTGAAATACTTTATGCCACCCAAGTGCTTTGCCCCCAAGTGCTATCTTTTTCCCATCACAGCTCTTTTTTCTGCCTCTGTTCCCCTGCAAATACACTTACAGCTGCAGAAGAAACTTCAGAAAATGGTTTTGTCTTTAATCCTCCTGAGTTGTGTTCTCACAATAAAATAAAAAGCTTGCACTTAAAACATGAATAGCTTGAGAAGGGAAATAGAAAAATCAGCCCTGAATTAGGTTTACACTGAGTGTTGGCTATAAAAATTACTTGTAGGAGTTCCTTATTTCTTCTTCAGGTGACTTTGTAAACTGAAATAAATTGTTACTATTCAAAAGGTACTTTTTTTACAGCAATGTTGCAAATTCAGACTGGGACCAAAAAGTCTGTGTAGATTCTCTTGTGCCACTGACATTCTCCTCTCAGGTAAAAGCTGTACACTCAGATCTCATCTTTCTGACTGGCTGTTTCTGTTGCAATGGGCAGAAGAGAATCTAGCTTATTCTCTCAGTTGTATTGACTGAGAAATGCTTGGGGCGATCACAATAAAAATTATTTGTTATAAAAAAAAAGAGATGTTGAACATAGTCAAATTTCTGACCTCACTAACCATTCAGATGTGAACAAATTAAAGGGTGTGTCTAGTGTAATATATCTTCCTCTATTCAAGTACTGCATTCTTAGAGTGGATTAGTTACGATCAGAATTTTCTGATTTTATTCAGGTTCTCCAGACTGAATTGTGTTGACCTGCCAAATCATGCTGGTTTTCTTATCTACAGACCACATGCATGCCTGGTTTTGATAAGACTTTCTTGTGCGTGTAATGCTTAAACTGGTACTTCAGACTGTGTTCTTTCATCTGTCCAGAAACCACATGCAACACATGCTGTACAAGCTATCCCACTCAGCTTTTTGGAGACTCTGATATCATAGTTATGCCTCTCTGCCATCTGCACATTACATCAGCAAGGATGCTTCGTGGTTTGCAGTAGGATGGCAGGAGTTTCTTGGTTTTGTGGAATAAATACATGCTGCCCTCCACCTCATACAGTGTGTTGATGCTTCACAATCTCTAACATATTCATCCTCAAAATTAATTCTTGAGACAGAAACATTGTATTATCGTTTTCCACCTGCCTTAAATGGCAACCCCTGTCACAAAAGAAGTCAGTGGTAAAGGGCAGAGCTGGCCTGGAATGTCTTGGCAGCTTGATTTGTGTCATGATCCTTGCAACTGCACAGATACCACTACAGCAGTGAGGCCTCCAGTGTACAACCTCTGCTGATCTAGGCTGGATTTGTACCAGACATATAAAGATAAAAGGTTTGTTCTCCTTTTGCCCGTCTTAAGCCACCCAGTTCCATGCTCTTTGATGTAATTTCGAGAAACCTTGTTCACCTTGTCTCCAGTACATTCTGTCTGTGTGCGTTGCAGGCGGCTCATTCACGGGACGGTGCTGCTTAGCATGACGTTGTACAGCACACTTACAACAACCATGATTACCCCAGGTATCTGCAGTACTGATACGCCAGTCTCAGTGACATTACAGGTAAGAGAGCCAGAAAAAAAAGGAAAGGGTTGTTTTCTAACAAACTGCAAGAAAATAGGATTCTTCCCACAGGTCATCAAGACCACGTGTTTAAAAAAACTATTTTCATTATAGCCGCTCAAAGAGAGAGTGTTAATCATAATGGATGGAAGTGCATAATTCTGCACGGTGGCAAATAAGTATGATATTTTCCATAACAAATACTACCTATGAGGACTAGAGAAGGTTTTTGCTAGGGTAATTTTTGTTGTTGTAATTTTGGCTCCAAAAATACTTTTCACGCAATCTAATGACTTGGTACCTGACTTACAGCTGCCTTTTCAAATCTGAACTTTTGTTCTGAGTACAATTGAATTGCATGCCGTTATAAAGGGAACGTGCAGCTTGCAATTAGACTGAGTAGCATAAAGGATTTGTAAAGGAAGTGGCTACAAGCAAATTGTCAACAGGCATCAGCATAGATCTCCCTTGATGACTACGTGCTGAGCACCCACTCATTCTGGGCAGAATGGGGCTCCCGGTACTGAAAATACATGAGGTCTGCATGGTAGCTTTGTCACCTTTCCAGGTTAAATTAGCAACTGGATATTTCAAGCTCAAAACCAATTGTTTTCTGTATTATAAAGCTGAATGACTATTAGCAAATGACATGTAAAGGTAGATAATGCAGATAAATGAGGCTGGCTTAAAAATGCCCCGTTTTTAATAGACAAGTAAATGGGGATTTTCTAGTCTGAGGAGTTCAGTCTAAGACAATGCCTTAAAATAGCTCCCCCATTAATAATAAAGGGAAGTTGAGACAGTAAATGGCTATTAATTTGTAATCTCTCTTTGCTGAAAGAAAGAGAACAGGAGGATCTCTCATTCTCCTCCTTCTCCCTCCCTGTTTTCCATTGTTTCCATGCATGTGACAGTGTCATGATCTCTGAGCATGCTGGAAATGTCATAATGATAGTTTTTCGGATGCATCTGACAAGATGCTTAGATTTTGTAGGGAAGAACTTTGTTAACCTTTAGAAGAGTGATGCGTATCAAATGCACGTATTAAAAAAATAGGTATATATAAGAAATTATAGGGCTCATTAAACCGAAGTGAACTGTTCAAATTGAGCTGAATTTTAAAGAACAACCTGAATTTTCAGCCTAGTCTGTAGTCAGATTATTAAGCACTTCAAGGTTTCTAGTTTTGGCTAAATGTTTTCTTTTTCTGTATCTTAAAAATATTATCCTAAATTTCTGACCCCCATGTGTAAGTGTAAATAATGAAAAATTGGTAGATATTGTATAATAGTTATGAAATTAAACATCCTGAACTGATATCAGAAATCTGATTGCCACCCTTTACACTGACAAACTACACATCAGAACAATCCTTACTTTTTCAGAGAAAAAAAGAAAAACAAACAAATGATCAAACAAAAGATCTACAGTAATGGAAGATTTCTATTTAGAAACCATCTCAATAAAAAGTAGGAAAGGAGGAACCCATGGCAGGGGGGTTGGAACTCAGTAATGTTTAAGGTGCCCTCCAACTCTAACCATTCTATGATTCTAAGAAAAAAAGAAAAAAAAAAATAATTCCGCTTTGAGTTCATGTGGTTTTAATAAAACTGAAATATAGTGAATTAAATTCTCCCAGGAAATTCAGTGATAAAGCTCCCACTGATTTTTGTGGGCTGAGTTTATCACAGCCATTTAAGTAACATATGACACGCACTGAACATCTTCAAAGAATTGTCCCTTCGTCTTTTGCTCGTATTTTGTATACTTCTTGTGCAACTCCAAGACTACATTTATCAACAGTTGTACTTAAGAATAGATATTGTTAAAAGGACTTCTGTCTTTTCTTCTTTTCTTTTTTAATAAAGATTGACTTTCCAGAAACTAATTTGGAGTTCATTAAGCCTGAACCTGAAGAAAGAAAAGGTGATCTTGAAGAGCCAACGGGAGACTGCCTGATGCATATTACACGACTTTCGCAGACGCATTCGCTCCTGCTGTAAGTTGTATCCAGCTAGCCCTGCTGATTTCTGGCTTGCTGTACTTATTCTATCGATCACAATTAAATGTATCCAATTTTTAAAAACAAAATTTTCCTCTGAAGGAGTCTAGTTTGATTGATTTGAGAAGCAACACCTCTAAATGACATAATAGATCACAGCAAAGCTTAAATAAGCCCCTGGAGGTGGCAGTGTATTTTAGCAGTTTAGAAAAGGATTGGTTTTGCCTTTCTATAACTATATCTTTCTGTATCCTTGCAGCGAGAAAACTAATTTTTGATTCAAAGTGCAAGATTTTCAGGTAGTGCAATAAGTCTACATCAGTATTAAGAAAAAAAGCTTTGGATTCCATGAATATCAGCCTTCGTTAGTAATAATGCACTTAGTTTTATATAATTTAGTAATAATACACTTCAACTATAGTACTGGAATGGGGCATAATCATTAAAAAAACCAAACCTTGTCAAGTATGGAAAGTTCAGCTCTTGCAGAAGGTGAATAAAGACAAAGTGAAAGAAAACACACTTGTGTGTACTGGGGCCAATTAGAATGCTCAGCTATATGTATGTTACACTATCAATTAGGATTATGCACTGTATCAAACAATTTAAGATATAATCAGAATGGAACTGGGAACATAAGTGCTTACAGAGAGCCTTTATACCAATCACAGTTAATAGTGAATTAATCCTCCAGCAAAGACAAAAAGGTTCATTAGTTGCACAGTAACTAAATAACTTAAAGCCAGTTCAGCCCTCTCAGGATGGTCTGATGTACCTACTAAGAAGACTTTTCTGTGTTGATTTCTGTGTTGGTTGTTTGGGGGTTTTTAAATTAATTTCTTTTTCAAAGGCAAACTTGTGGTTGTATTTGATGTTTACATCAGTTTTTAAAAAGACAGGATGAAACATAAAATTATTTTTGTTTACCATCGAGTCTGTGATTTTTGATTTTGAATGGGAGATCAGTATTTTATTGCAAATAGCCACTGTGCCAGGGCACTGGCAAATTACCAGAATTTCCACCCGAAAAGGGTGCTCCAGAAGTGATTTGGGGAACCATCAAGCCAATTTGTGGTAAAATGATGGTTCTGTAAGAAGGAATAAGTATGGCATAATTTTTCAGGAAAAAGCCAGTGTGTCTTCTGTGAACAGAAATCCCGCCTCACCAACCTATTGCTGTCCTAGAAGATTGTCAGTAGGTACATAGGTATTGAGGATTTGGTGGATGTTAAAAAAACTCTGCTGAGGTTCCCCATCAGAATATTAAAGAAATGAAGTTTTAATGGTTTTAGAGGAGGAAAACTGGTTAAAGGCAAAGATTGTATGTTTAATGGTGGCTTTTCAGAATGGAATTATCGGCAGTAGGATCTTTCAGTGCTCAAGGTTGGGACCAGTTTTATTTAATATTTTAGTCGATGACAAGGAGAAGGAAATGGGTGGGGGAATCTCTAGGTTTGTAGGTGGTACTAAGCCTGCCACATTGTCAAACACAGTGTCATGGAGGGGAGATCCACAAAGATCTTAACAAAACTGCACATAAACATGGCAGATGAGCTTCAGTGTGGGTAAATTCAAGGGGATCTATTTAAGGAAAAATTATCTAAGCATCTATACATGGCACTGAACTCAGAACTGGTAGTTATAGTGCAGGAAATATTATACTCATGAGTTCAGGAAAATATCAGCAGTAATGTCAAGATATGAGTAGCTGCAGCCAAAAGTGCCAACAAAATATTGAGCATTGTCAGGAAAGGTGTTGAGAAGTCTCTATTTGAACTAGGAACATTTAGTGAAAAAAAATAGGAGGTCAATTGTCAGCAAATGGAAGAAAGTACTTCCTAATTCAGCAATGAACATTTAAAATCTGCCATCACAAGGCTGTGGAGGTAGACAATATCATTATATTAATTAAGGATATACACAAATTCATGGATAACAAGTTCATAACTAGGTATTATAAGACCAGGCAAGGGTAGATAACATCCCTAATATAACAGTTTTGGATTCAGTGGGAACACGAAGGGAAGAGACCACCGAAAGTTACCAGGCTGAAGTTAAGGCTTTGGTAAATTCAAGAACATATTCTTGGAGGAAAGAGAATAATAGTCCTGGTTTTCTCCACAATTTGTTTTTTGCTTATCCTATTTTTAGAGCAAAGCTGGTCCATCAAATGAATCATCAAGGTGAAAAATAACATACTTGATGTTTAAATGAAGGAATTCAGTGTCAGAGGAATTATTTTTACCTTCCTTGGTGGTAATAGAGTTTTATTAAAAAGTCTGTAACAACATATTAATATCTGAACACAATATTACCATGGAATAGTAGAAAGAAAATAAATTCCTTTTTTATTTTTTTTTTCATGTCAAGAAAAAGAGAGTGATCTGGGTAGCTGTATGTCTGTATTTTGAAGCTTCAGGCTTACAAGCCTCAAATATGATTTTGAAATAAGTGGGTATCTGTGGTTTGAAGACTCAAGAAACCTCAGGCTGTTCACATCCTTCTGTTCATTCTACTGAAAACAGAGGGTATATGTTAATGGACAGAAAATGTTCTTCACCGTATGGTAGAAAAGGAAGAAACAACAGTTCAAAACAAACAACTGCATGGTTGTCCTTGTTACAGGCTGTTGAACCCAATAGTGTTATGAATGCAAGTCTCCTCTGTCTCTATGTCCCTGAGTTCAGTCATTAGAGAGGTGGACCACATATTCTTATAAGAATATCAACAAATCAACACGGGCAGAAAGCAGCGCCTCACCAGCACACACAAACACATAGTACTGACACAAAATGGACAGCAGAGACAGCCCGATTCTGTTCCTCTTCTCTGCCTGATCAGCATCAAAGTCCACTGGTGGAATACATATACATACAGATATTTTAATATATATATAGTATCAAGATATTAATTGCTGCAATAATCGGGCTCAGATAGTCAATCTTGTAGATTGACTCCAGATCTCCCTGCTCTCCCCAGATGCTGACATCCAGGCATGTGAGACCCCAGGGTTCACAACCACACTCTGTTTGCTGGTGCTTGGACCTCTTCCTGATACATGGGCCATGGGTTTCCCTTGTAGCTGGTCCTGACATATGGTCTTCCCAATAACTCAGCCTTGGACCCCTGTCTCCCTAGTAGCTGACTCAGATCACTGGTCCCTGCAGCCACCATCTCTTGGATGTTGAATAGTGAGGGGATGAATGAGACTGAAGGAAATGAACTTCACCATATGGCTCTTGTGCTCCTCACAGCCCAACGCTGTGGGCTACTGTGCCTACTTTGGCATCGTGACCAAACCAAGCAAGAAAAGGCACACCAAGAGAATTCATTAATTACTGTCAGCCAGTTCAGATGTAAGCCTTTGACTCCTTTTAGAATTACTGTGTTTGAAATCCAAACCCAAGAAAACTAGCCATCTGAGACAGTAGCTGCTCCTCAAACACCATACAGCCTGCTAGTGTGAGGTGGCTCTTAGTGTAAGGATCAGAGTCTGCTTTGAAAACAGGAAGATGATAATCTTGTTTCTGTTATCTTTTTTTTTTCTTTTATTCATCATTTTCTTTCTACACTTTTTCATCTCTTCAAACTTCCCTTTTTCTTTTCCTTTTCCATTTTGCCACTTATCTGGTGAGACTCTAGTTTGCCTAACAGTTGTCACAAGAGTGCCATTGCTGTGAATTGTGATTTAGAAAAGCTACTTCCAGGTGGGTAAATAGTAGAACAGGTCTAAGAAAGTGCAGTGATGCTGCACAATTTGCTAGTCTGTCCACAAGAGAGAAAGTTGCAAGTGAGAATCAGTCCCAGGGGGACAGAAATTTGCTCTTGCTTGCTTTTTCATCTTTTTGCCTTTTGTCTTATGGTTTCGTACAGAATGTGAACAACAAAGAAGCATTTTAACTCATTTTTTGCCATGTCCGCCCCACCTCCCCCCAAAGGTAATAATTAAGAACAGCAAGCAAAGCTTTCACAGAAGCTCTTTACTTCATTTAGCAAAAGGGATTAATGAAAACTTAATTATGCACGGTTTAAGATATTTTATTTTTATTTGTGGTGAGTAGAAGTCTATATGATATAATATAACTGTTACATGGAGGGAAATTTAGATACGACTCTTCCTAGAAAAAACTGCCACAAACTGCAATTTTATCGATAAAGAGGGTTTATTAGCATCTTATCCCCATTGAGCCAAAGAAATGTCCTTATTAGCATAATAATCTTCACATGCTGTATGTATGCAAAATACTTTTACCATTCATCTTATGTGTCCTATTACATGTATATGTAAACTTTTGTTACAACTAAGGAACTTAAAATGAAAACCTAAAAAAAACCCCCATCTCACTCAACCTTTAATTCCATCTATGATCTTTAAAACATGGAAAAAGAAAATGTCATTGCCTCTGGAGTGAAGTCAAAGGGAGAAATCTGTTATTTAGAAAACCTGATACAAGGACTGATTTATTATCTTCCTTTGTAAGCTCAGTAGAGGCTTTAGCTGCTTTAATCTGAACAACAGATTGTCTAGTTTGGAGGATGCTGTCTGAAGGCTTAAATCCCTGTTTAAAGTCAACATATAAAAGGGGTCCTTTAGCTGAACTGTCCTGCAGAATGCTGTCCAAATGCATAAGAAAACCAGACAGGCAATAAAGTCTTAGGCCTACTTTCATCTTTTTTTCTGTGTGTGACTTATTCACACAAACACAAAGACATCGATGTGTCATCACAATAGACATGCTGTGAATTCTGAACCTGTTTCTTGGAATAACAACATGATGCTTTTCTTGAAATTATTATTAAAATTCATGACAGAATTTGTATCATCTTTGAACGTATTTGTTCTACTCATCTTCTACATATATTTATGAGCTTATTCTCCTAAAGGAAGTAAGTAAACATTCACTCTTGTGACAGTAGAAAACATGCCCATCTTTGTACCACTACTGTGTTTTTAAATGCATGGCATTTCAGAATTGCGAAGAAGAAAAGTTTTCCAGTGCGTGCAGAGCCAAAGGAACTCATTGCTATGAGTTGTAAAAGCCACAATCTTGACAGATAGAGCAGGGCTAAGATAGTTTTTTGGCTAAGAATGTCCTAAAGCATGGCAAACAGAAGGAAGACGACCTTGCAGGGAATGTAAATGCTTGGACTTTGAGCCCTGCTTACAAATGTGGCTAATGAACCACTTGATTGGAAACTAGCGGTTTACTTACTGCCACCTACAAAGTTTCTCACACCTTTGTCTGAAATATCATAAGCTCTGTTTAAAGTCACAGTTATGTTAATATTATTAAGTAGATGGATCACCAATCTGGTCAAGTATGACCAAGAAATCTGATGTTCCTCTTTGTTTCAGTAATGATTTGTGTGAAATGGAGATCAGTTTGCACTCTCAAAGCTTGCTTTTGAAGGCTCTGAGATCAAATTAAGGAGATAGCCTGAGTTTGTCTTTCACAGGGAATTTCTTTTTCTATTTTCTGATGATATCAAAATTTAGGATTTAATATGCAAAGATATATTAATAGGCAAAGGCATTCAAATTGTTGACAAATCAGAGGATATATAGCAAAAAGTTTTCTGAGGCATTTCTCACTGTGTTGAAAAATGGTGTGAAAACTGACCATTTTATCAATATGTCATTTAGATATCTAATCACTCCATGAGGAATTTGGTATTGCATCCTTTTTTGTAAGTGAGTACAGTGAAGCAAGGCATGCTAGGCCTTCCGAACAGACATAGGAGTTGCTGGGAGCTTTCTTTCCCTTTTCCAAACTCATACCAGTGCTAGCTATAATCACACTGTGTGTGTGTGTGCATGGGCATGCGCACTCACTCCTGTTCTTGTGTATGTGCATGGATGTGTCTAAACCCTATTTGAAATGCAAATATATTAAAAATAGACACACCTGCAGTAAGCAGTCAAAGCAAGCACAGGAATGAAAGCCATGACTTGGCAGTGTGTTGGGTGTCTAGTTGTTACAGTAGTTAGAGATGATGTGTAGCAGATGGATGTAACGATAATTTGTCTGGTGATAACAGCACCTTCTTTGTCTCTGTCAGCAAACCCCGGTAAAAAACAAACAAACAAAAACACCACCAACAACAGACACAGTGGAGAAGAAAAATGAGAGTGCTTGGGAAGTGAAATAACCCTCTAAGTGTGTCTTTTGACACTTCATTTTTATATGACCCAAGGCTGACAGATCCAGAGTATAAGTATCACTTTTCTTATAAAAACTGGTCTGCAGAAAATGATATCCTACCCTAAGGAAAACACGTACTTAGCTGAAAAGCAGTGTACTGTATGACTTGGCCCCTCTGTACAATAAAGTTTGTTGCTACACAAAGCTCCAGGTGGTTTTAATTTCAAACTGAATTTCTAATCTTCTCTTCCAGACTCTCAGAGCAACAGAGAAGAATCTTATGGTTTTATCGTTACTACTGCAATAATCAAAATTGCTCCCTTCCTCTGGTACTGGGCAGTGCACCCAGTTGGGATCGAATGACTATATCAGAAACGTATGCTGTGTTGAGGAGATGGAGATTTTCTAACCCTCTGGAGGCACTTGGACTTCTGACTTTCAGGTAAGGGAAAATTAACCAACGGGGAAAATAACAATAAACAGAATGGTCATGTGCTGATTAATTCAGCACTTCAGTTTGCTGAGAACAGCATCGTGCTTTGGTTCACTGACTGTGCTTTCAGTTCTGTCCCGGTGTCAAAGTGAAGATATAGTTGTAGCTCTTGTGATGACCTTGAGTTGAACGTACCAGCCCTGCCTTCATGGCTGAGAAGGTTTTCTATTTCTCAGAGTAGTGGAAAGAGAATTTCATTCTCTAGAACAGATTCAGTCAGTTTCTGGTAAGAGGTGATCAGTCAAATACTCAGCACTTACGTAGCACTTTGTATCCTCAAACTATTGTACAGACATGAAGTGACTAATGAGAGATAAGGAGGACTGAAATATGCTTCCAGATTATAATACAATGTAAGTACATACAGTCCCACCTGTAGCCCATCTTTCTGAAGCAGATAGGGTGAAACTTTGAAGTCAGTTCCCTGCACTTTGAATAGATTCTGTTGTGATGCCTTATGTTCCACCCCCCACTTACACTGGGAACTGGTGGTTTGTTGGAAGGCTTCTTGATGTCGGAGATATTCTTACCTATGATGTAACAGCAGATGTCAGGGGAGAGAATCTGTGTCAGCAGTTACATTTCCTCCAAAAGCTTGGGAGGTATTTTGCATTACGTGATCTACCTGTGAAAACATGGTAAATGAAATGGTTGAGCAAATTTGGTTTATCAGGTCCTTGCTTGTCTGGGTAAGCACGAGCTGCACCCGCTTTACAATCTCAGTACTCTATTGTACCTTTAGAAAAAAATACCTTACCTACAGGTTTACTTGAGAAAAGATTCTATACACTCTCTTCCACATTATTAAAAAAAAATAGGTATTTAATAATATAAAACTAACTAACAACTGTTACTTCCCTCTGGATGGGATTTCCTAAGAATACCTGTGTCTCAGATTTATATCCAAATGATTAGTGGTTTCCCATTTTTGCATACATGTCTTTTTTCACATTTAGTGGCAATGATGGAAGCAAAGGTCCTGAAAGATCAGGTTCGGAAGTGTGTTATCTTGTTTACCATTATTAAATTACTAGAATCCACTTCTAATTTACAAAGAACCATGTAAAAAAGAGTATATGTGCCGTGCATTGTCTTCCACACCCCAGAGTAGCAAAAGGTGTTGAGATTGTCAGAACGTGCCAGGTTTTCAGATCAGACCTTTTGTTAAATTTTGTTTGTGTGTATGGGTGGCATTTCTGCAAATTAACGGCTTGATCGTTCTTTGAAGATTCGGCTCTGCATCAGGGTGTGGTATAGAATATCAGTCCTGCCAGGTGCTTCACGGGATATTTAATATGACTCAGCCTGTCACAAGTGCTTTTCTCGATGTGTAGTGGATGCGTTGTACACACTGCTCATTCTGGCTACCGCAAAGCTTGCTGGCGTGAAAAGACAGGAAGATGTGATCACTTTGTCTCCGCTGGTGCCACTGTTGGGAGTGGTTGGCACCTGCAGTGGTACCAAAAAATGAGTACTGCTTATCAGGATCTTAGCTGGTTTGTCCCTTTAGATTCTTTCACACAAAAGATATTATCAATATGGGGGGTTTGTGCTTCATGCTAACACTACAGAAAGAAGTTCTGAATCACAGTACAAATCCTCTTCAAAAAAAAAAAAAGGAAAAAAGAAAAGAAAAAAAAAGATTGTGACCTTCACCCTTCACATATCCACAATATTTTGTTATGTGCATGAAGAACTGGGAAGCTAACTTTCAGAAACAGAGGGACAACATTTCCTTAAAGATGTCTAGTTTCACAGATGTCTAGGTTGCATGGTTTAACTGCTGAGAGACACGTACACACAAATTGAGAAAGTGGGTTGAAGGAGAGGAGTACTTTCCATATAAATGGATTTCTGAGGTTTCTTCTCTGAGTTCTTCTTTTCTCAGATTTCAATCATTTTGAAAAGCAAAGTAGCACAGGATAGGCTCCAACTTTCCTTCAACGTTACCTTCGCTAACTTTGCATTGTAGGATCCGTAACTGAGCTGGTTTTGAAAGTTCATTCAACTCTGTCCTGTATTATGTTTGGCACTGACAGTTCAACTTAGTTTCTCAGTTCTATCATCCACAGAACAGCTCTCTGATTTCTTGTGATTACTGAGACACAGCTGAAAGATCCATGATTCTATAAAACATGAGAATATAAAAGAAATGCTCTTTATGCGTTCATGTCTATTTTAAGGACATGTGTTACCATCACTATTAAATTATATGTAAGTAAAATAAGTTAGACCTGATCTTTGTCTGTACGTATTGTTAACATAATGCATGGATGCAGAAGCAGCCACACTAAATCAGATGAAAGACTGCTCTACTGCTCCTGTCTCGTGTGGTGACCAACAACAGATGCCTAGGGAAGACAATGGGAACAGGCCAAGCATAATGATACTGCGCTACTCTCCAAAATTCCAATAATCTGAAACTCGGAGACTTCCTGAGACAGGTTTTTTTTCGTTAAAGTGCCCTCTTGCCTTTATCTGTAAAAAGGATTCACAGTTCAGATCTATGTTTTATCATTTCGGTGTAACACAATTTACCACTTTGTTAACAATACTGTAGAAGAGACCAAGAGTTTCCAATCACTCCAAATTTTGGATGCTTTTTTTGCTGGAACTTCAGTTTTCAGAGTCTTAAAAAGAACATGAATTCCTCCTGCAGGCATGTGCTTATGCTTTGTACATTTTAGAGAGGGAACTCAAAATCACTAGTTGCTTTTGCAAGCCTTGGACTGGAGAATTATCCTTCTTCTCAGGGTGAAAAGGCAGCATCTGTCCTGATGATTAAGCTCAAGCTCACATTTGCAAGTTTAAAGAAATTAAAATCATTTGAGGAACAACCTCATTGCCTGGGTTAGAAGACAGCATCACAGATCTTAGGGTGAGGTATCATGGCCCACCAGATCACGCCTGCTAGCATGCTTTAAGTTTGAACTGTCTTTGCAATTTTCTGAAACTTCTGAATTATTTTGTTGCCACACAGTTAAATGTACAATTTAATAGATGTTTCTTGTTCTATAAGCACGTTTCTCCAGCTTATGCTCTTCCCCTTTGCAGGCACATCTCAAGGCAGCCAAATGATAAAATACTAATTTATGCAGTGGCAAGGAAGAGCTTTCATAAATTGGAAACACAATCGTGGTACATTTCACAGATAAATTCAGTAGCAACCTTGCATCTAGTCCTTGAGCAAGTGCATTGATTCTTACAGCCCCAGAAGCCAAAGCTTAAAAAAACAGTTTAAAAAACAATGAATGTTTCTTTAATCAATAAAGACAGGATGGAGAGGGTGGCAGGGGAAGCGCAGAATAAGATTTTACACTTTTAGTTTTACCTCTAATTTCAGGGAAGGGTGATTATAAGCCATTGCTAATTTTCCCTAAAGCAGAAGGTATAGATCTGGTCCCTCCTACTCAGCACTGCTTATTGGTGCCCTGTGCATTTTACCATTAACTTCACTTACTGAGTTTGGTAAAATGCCAAGCTTTAGTGGAGTTAGAGCTTTCTATAACTGTATCTACTTTGCATGGCACACCAGCCAGGGAGATGACACCAGTATATTTATTTATTCACAGAATTTTCTTGTTGAGAGAAAGAAACCAAAGGCAGTGTTAGAAATGCCATCGTTTATGATGTATTGCTAATGTGCCTGTGTTTTGTGTATGTATAGAACTGCACCTAGAATTTTTTGTCAGGTTATTTTGCTGACATGTTATGAATGTCAAAATATATTCATTAAATGGAATAAAAGAATGTTTGTTTGAGCCTGGATTTTCTGGCACATCTAGAGAACACTTTCTGACCTGTGAGGTATTGTGGCTAGGAATCAAGAAATTGAGCTAGAATCAGGAAACAACCACTAAAGTAATTGTGTCACGTTCTATAATATCGTGCATGGCTGCAGCCATTCTGAAGAGAGAATTTTTATCAGTAGACAGTGCAGGTGAAGACATAACCACACTGGTAAGCTTAACAATTTTCCCTAGAAACTTTCTGCTAAATTCTAGCTCTAACAGGGCAAGTGCACAGAAAAGGACATTCCATTAGAACCATGTGCCAATTCAGAGGATTTTTAGATCAGTCATTAAGGTGTCAGAGGAGTTTTATGGTACCTTACTTAAATCCCATGTAAGGAGCAGGCAGAGTAGGGGAAGATATGACTTCTCCTACCTCTCCTTGACCAGAGAAGATGTCCTTTTAGTTATAACATCCCTCAGCCTTTGATTCTCATAGTGTTATTTTTGGTTTTCATGTTATGTAGTGGAGTAGCTACTGAGTTTCACAGATTAGGTTATATACCAATATATGTGAAACTCACTTTCTAGGTCATAATTGTAATGGTATGTGATAGCTTGAAGCCACAGTTTGTTCTTACACCTTGGAAAGCCAAATTGCTTTTAGAAGTCTTGAATCAGGTTATCATTGTTTTAATAAAAGCAGGATACAAACTGTTCCCTGAGACTCCACAGCAGAGTGCCCAGCTAGAGCATATCGTGACTATTTGCATCCTACTTGGTTTAAAAGGTTGCAGTTGTATCCCAGTGTGGAGCGTAAACAGGAGCTTAGGCAAAGATATAAGACCAAAGCAATAGTCTACAATTAATGTGATACTTTAACATAGAGAACACAGTGATGAGAAAGCTTAAAATTTAGTGATAACTTATATGGAGATGTATGCATTGTTAGGATTAGACAGCTCTTCATTTTAAGCATCATAACGTATTTGCATTCTTTTTTTTCACTACCTTTAACCAATTTTAGCTTTCTTGGCAGTGCCTTGATATGGCAGGCTTTCTGCACATAACCGTGCAGTCTAATCAGGAGACTAAACCTGTAGATAATCAAGTTTTCCGTGTTTTGTTCTTCTTTTTTAATTTAACAAAGTTTGTCTCAGGGATGGGAAGAACCTTCTAGATCATGCAGGCTTCAAATGGAAAACTGCTTTTGGTTAATTTCTCCCTATCTTGTTCTCTCCTAGGATATGGCTGACCATATGGTCTCTATGACATCTTAAACATATTACTAGTTCTTTTAGCCAGAATTTATGGTAGAAAATCTATGTAAACATTACTTAAAGTGCATTTTTTTTTCTACGTCTAAATTCTACAGATCCATCTAGATGCCAATAGATCAGCTGAAGCAATAGCTTGTGTATCTGGGGGGTGCCAGGGGGTGGAGAGAGTTCACACATCTTACTACAATAAGGAGTAAATATATTACTCTTTTTCAACTGAAAATTTTTAAAATCTAGTGTCCTTTTTACTGATGGTATTTTTAATGTTTCTGTACGTTCTTTTAGTCCTTGCCATTTTCTAATCTTCATACACTCACATAGTGTTTTCTTTAGAAGACCTCGGAGGAAGTTTAAAAATCCAGCAGAAAGCAAATACTCCTGCTAATTTTATCTGTGTGCTTAAGAGGAATCCCTTAATTATTATTCTTTAAATTTCTTCTCTCTTCCTGTCTAGTTACTTTTAGAATACTTAAAATGGTACCCAAAACTTGTCTGTTTTTTTAAATGATGGTTCATGAAAGCCTGTCCTGTTCTCTACAGAGATCCTCACATGCTAGAAAATGTAGTGAACTGTACAGTTCCATTTACCTGACAAATATTTTCCAGCAAAGGGTTATTTGAGACAGTGCAATAAAATTAGGATAATAAAACTTTTAAAAATGAGAGGCACATCTATCTGTCATTTACAGTCAAGTCACCACTGGCAGATGCTAAAACCCCCAGAGAATATCACAAATCCAGAGGATGACTCAGCAGCGCTTAGTTTTGTGTTTGAATCTGATTTAGCTGAAAGGTTCAGATAGATAAATAGCTCCCTACTGGCTATCTATATGAAAAGAATCAAAGACTGTAAGTTGTTATTACTTCTAAAGCAAATTGTAATCTACGCTCATCCAGCTCAAAATCCAATTTTTTACTAAAACCATCTTAAAGGCTCAAGGGAGACCTAACAATCTTACAGGTACTTAGGCAGAAGTTATAAAATGGGTGGCTGTCAATCATTGACATCATGGAGGGAGGGAAGAATAAAAAAGCCAAAGTGGATGTGAAGTTAAATAACTAAGGAAATCAGTTTTATAACTTCAGGTTGTGAGATGAGCTGAGAAGGAGAAATATTCATTATAGCAAGCCCTGGAAATCGGCTGTTCTCTAATATCCAAACTATGAAGCAGTTTTTCTTAGGCCTGAAGTGATTTCTCTTGCATTGAGTCGCAGAGCCAAAAAAATCAATTAATTGTGTCCTCTAATCAAGACTAATTTATGGATTACTGAAATCAGATTTGACACAGCACTCAAAAGTTTGGAAGATTATTCGCTGGAAAAACCCCTCTAGCTCTAATTAATTACCAGACTACAAGATGGCATAGTTTCAGGCCTGTGAAGGGTAGGATTTTTTTTACTCAGATCTGCTTCTAGACTTTACCCTTTTATTGGCTTTTAGCAAATAAGCTGATGTGTGTAAGAGTGAATAGCGTAAGCACCATCTAATAATATTTGAGTTCGTAAGTATTTGGTGTAGTTCTACTGTTTCTGAGGGTGTTAGGCATAAACCATGTTTTTCTGTTTTATGTGTGGCCCTGAACAGCACTGAAATGCAAGAGAGCAATGGATATCACATCTGGGGTTTAACAAATTGTCAGGTAGTTAAAAGAATGTGTTAATTGCCCATTCTTTCAAAAAGATTAAACTCAGCCTCAAGCTGACCTCAAGATTTAAAAACCGAAGGAAACAACTTAGTAACCGGGACCAAGAAACTACTAAAATCTTATTCAAGAAGAGTGACAAGAGCCATGTTTTCTGAAACAACCTAACCTGTAGATTTTTCACCACCAGTGGCCGTGCACTTGAGCTCATCATTATTCTGATCACATATTTTATAGATACTTTGGCTAACTTAGATATAGGCCTAGTTATGACTTACAGCAAAATAATTCTAAACAAATGAAATGTTAGCAGCTGAATTTTCTGGAAAGGTTGGGATTAAAATAGTTTTATCATTTTTTGCTTATCTGGAAAATATAGGAGTTTCTCTCATCATAGCATTGCATATATTCAAATGTTGGCTTCTAGTAAGGACAAGCAGTAACTAAATAATATTTTTCTGCTTGGCTGGTGCCTGTGTAGAGCATATTTCACTGTTCAGTACCCTGTTGAACTAGACCAGAAGGAAAAGGGAAAGACTAATTTCCATATTATCTCCACTTGCTTGGCACACAGGACTTTGGAGCAATTGCGTAATTAGAAGATAGGATGATATGAAAGGGATTAATTTTTTTTTTAATATGCAGTCCTCCTTCAAATATGTTTTGTTCTAAATAGCCATGTGAATATTAAAGTAACAACTTCATTTTCCTAATCAGTTGCCTAGAATAAATAAATAAATAAATACTCCTTGCAAAATGGGCTAATTTGGGGCTATCATGATAATTTATTTATAATGTATTCCCTCTCTCCCCATCAAGGCCGTCTCAGCATTACACAAACAAATATAAACTGTATTAAAAACATCATCAAATATGTACCATAACAGACAAACAAAATAATAAAAACGGACCTGAGCCGCATTGTTAAAAGGGGGTTTGAAGTGCTACAGGTGGCAACTGATTGCAGCTCAGAAGCCAGGCCTTTCAAGTTAGACCTGTTTTTTCAAAAGGTCCACATTTTTATTTGATGACCTGTAGCTAATTCAGTGATCAAAGCGTCCATATTGTTTTGCTTCAGTTTATTTTATTGAACTTAAAAGGTGAAATTTAGAGTTGCAGGTGCCATTATTCTTCTGAGCTCTTACCCTTACAATTTCTTCTCTTTCTCTCTTGATAGCATTGAGCAGCGATTGCTGCACATATGGTACTGTCTCCTGTGTTTCACTTCTGATTTATTTTTCTAGGGGGTATAGTGTTGATAAAGGTTACTGAATGGGAAGCTGGGAAGAGAACAGTTCTTTTTTGTGTTGAGTTCTTAAAGCAGTAATACTGGTGGCCTTGTGACACCTTCTGCCATACACGGCGGTTCTGATTTCAAAGGGCTTTCTCCAGGGCGAATTGACAGGATAATCTGTCCTTTACTCGACATTTTTATGTATGCCTAGACTGCCTAATCAGAAATTTTCAAAAGAGCCTAATAACCATATCAGTTCAGAGGGGAAGGATCCACTGCTTTCAGCAGGGCAAGTACTTGCCCTCAGAGAACTGAATGAAAGCCCAGCAGCTCTTTTGAACAATATCTAATTGACTGTGGTGCTGTTTGAAGACATTTTTGTCCCTTTGGCAGAGATAACTACTCTTGCACCTCTGCTGACAGAAAAGTCTATATGAACATTTCCGGTTTGCTTCAGAAGATAGACAAGACTTTTGGGATGGCAATGGACAAGCTTCAGTTACTGACAGATAGCTAAGCTTGACACGACGTAGAAGAATTAAACAAAACAGTACAACTGTTCCTTTCTTTGTGAAAGCAGAGCAGTAGCAGAACATCTAACTGTAGACCAATCTAGGCAGCTACCCTCCTTCATGAAATTCATTATCTATCACGATTAATGTTAGGAATGCAACACCTGAAAAGACAGGCGTCCTTCACCAGATTTTAAATATTAAAAGAAACACTGTGTACTTTTCAGCTTGTTCTCTGGAAGGAGAGATAATGCTCTTTTAAAAGTCAGTTTGGATCACCAAAATTTTATTCTTTTTCTTTTTTTTCAGGAAAAATGTTTTGACCAGCTGTATTATCCAGGCTTCTTTTCCTGTTTTATCATTGCTGATACACCATGTATTCCTCCATTATAATTTTTACAGTTAGAGCTCCATCACAGAATCTGTATTAGACTACAACCATTCTGGTTTCAACCAGAATTTTTCAGAGTGCAGGTTATGGTGAATATTCAAACATTTTCCCATCAGAAATGCATATTTCACTGGCTTGGAGATCTTCTAGGGGAAGATGTTTGGGTTCTTACTGCATTTTCCTTTAGAAAACCTGAAAAGAAAACGTGTTTTCTATTTCAAAATTAGTTCTGTTTAAAAGATATTTTTATTGTCTTGTGATACGAGCCAAAAGAGCTGACATTGGAATAAATTGTCTGAAATTAAACCTTTTTGTGGGGGAAATTTCAAGCTTTTGTGTTGTTGTTCAGAACACAAGAAGTCTCCAAGTGTCTGTTAAACGTTCCCATGGCACAGAATTCAGAATCCTATTTCAGGCAAGTAGGAGCAGCAAGCAATCAACCATAATTTGATTCATATTTCAGTACATATAAAGGAAATTACAACGTATGATCACTCAAATTAAAAGAAGTATTTCAAGATTGGGTTTGTTTTGGTCTTTGTTTGTTTGGGGGGTTTTTATTCACTGTTGTATGACGCTGTAACAGTCAATCCAATTAAATTATCTGCTATGTATTTCTTGACTCTTGTTACAGTAAGGTAAATGAATATTCTTTTTTTCCTGTTCCATTTTGAGAGAAAACCTGTTTTTCTAAAATTTTGTATCAGTGAGAGCTCAGGAGAGTTGTAGTGGTTCAGTAGCTCTTAATGACATCTATTTGTTTTCCTCTAGTTTTCCAGATCAAGATATTCGCAGAACAGCAGTCCAACAAATAGAAAATCTGTCAAATGATGAATTGTTGGAATACCTCCCACAGCTGGTTCAGGTAAGGAAGAAATTGATAGCCAAGGAAGTCTTCTGTCCAAATCAATAACTTCATTAAATATTTTTGATTCTTTCAGTTTGATTGATACATTGTAAGAGGAATAAATAAGAAAGACTGGTCAGCTGCGACAATGATTGAATTAACAGGACTGAGCTACAGACTGTTTTCTGCTCAAGAGAATGTAATTGTTTGGCATGCTGATTGAACTGTTCTGTGTACTACAAGAAGGTATTTTCAAGTAAAAAAGAAAGCTAAAAAATGTACCTGAACAAGAGAAATTCTGCCATGACGACCAAACCAGGGACTGGTGGTGGCAGGGCTTTGTTGCAAATGGTGTTGCAATGAATCACGTTTTCTTAATACCACAATATATGGGGAAAACCATTGTCAGCACAGAGTAACCAGGGCAATCTAGGTGTAAGATTCTCTCTTCACAGATGTACGTTACATTTCACTGAAAATTAATGTTTTACAAGTTATGGTCCCAGTGCTTCAAAAGCAATTACTTTATAGTTGAGTAGGTCCTTTGCTGCAATAATGGAGGAGCCAGCTACTTTCAAAGTTTTATCCCCTTACCTTATAACAGTGCATACATGGATTGCTTAGAATTCCACACTTCAGAGTTCCTCAGGGGTTTTTGTGTATTTTGAAATATATATTTATATAAATGCATGCACATATATATACATATTTTGATAGGTACGTATATACACATGTATGAATATATTTATGTAATCTGCTATTGTGAAGTTGGGGAACCTACACAGCTTTATGGTATTCACACAGTAGGACACTTATGTGATCTTTCACCTCCTACACTTTCTGTTTCACAAATAACTTTATCTTCCAAACCAGATAATCAGATAAAAATTTAAATATAACATTGGTAGGTTTAGGTGGGGGAAGAAAAGCTGTGTATATACATATATGTTAACACTGCCAGAATCAGGATGATATTTGCCTGTCTTACAGATGGTGGCAGAAACTTGCGTCCTGAAGTTTCTTTGCTCTCTGCATTGCTAGGGCATTCTCCATATATTGTGTTGTTTTGTTCAAACTAAGCACTGGGTCCTTTCTGATTAATTTTCTTGTAAGGGAAACACAATAAATTGAGCACATGAGTGATTCTTATTATTAATTTATCTTTTAAGGTGCTCAAGTTTGAGTGGAGTCTTGAAAGCCCTTTAGTGAAACTCCTGCTGAATCGTTCTCTTCAGAGTATCCAAGTAGCCCATCAACTTTACTGGTAAGATCATTTACCATTTCTGCCATAGTTTTCTCTGTTACAGTGAACTTATCCATGATCCTATTGCTGACAAACTCTCTTTCTGTTTAAAATCAACAGAAAAACCCATTTTTTTTTTGCTCATTCTTTGTTCTCCATTCAGTACTGGGTATAAGTAAATTTTATAAGAGACCTACTTATCGCTGTATTCATGCTGCTCCAGGCAGGAGTTAGGGGGGAAGTTCTATTCACTTAAGATACCATTTATATTTTTTCTACATTTTCTGGTTTGAGCCAAAAACAGTCTTCCTCAAAATTTGCAAGCTGCAAGCAGCATTGGCTTACTTATAAAGTACTTTGAGATTTCTCTGATCTCCCCTGAAGTTGTCAGAGTTCTTACGTGTGTCAAAGTGTATCTCTTACCCCTTTGTGTATCAGTTTGACTTGTGATGATAGAGTTTCCAATAGTTCCTTTTGTGATGATGGAGATGTACTGGTCCTGACAGTAACTGCCATCAATCTCTACAACTGTGTCATAATATGTGGTGGTTATTCAGTTTGCTATGCTGTTACTTCAAAGCTCTCTGAGTAGGAACGTGGCTTTCTGCCATCTGAACATCGGCCCTGTGATCTGAAAATCAAACTGTTGTGAGGTTGTTTTGTGTTCTTTTTTCCATGTTTAGTAATGATAGATGAACTGAGCTTTCATTTAGAGATCAACTGGTTCAAACCCCTTAAACTGAAAGCTTTCCTCCCTGCAAAGGAAAGACAACAATTTGAAATGTAATCATTTGGTTGATGAGATGTGAGGTTGGAAAGAGCATAGACAATACTTTCATACCTGCATGATCTCTGGAACTGTTAGTGCAAGTAAAACAAGGTTATGAATATGTTTGTTTCACTGAAATGAGTAGGATAAGAATAACATGCCTAATGAGCCTATCTGTCAAATAAAGAGGAACCACATTTTCTGACAGTGCCTCAAATATGCCTGAGACGTTTTCCACTATCTTGTATTAACCTTAATCATGCTGGATAAAAATGTCTAGTCTAGAGTTCTTAAATGGGCCCAAAGAGAGAGTTTGTAGATTTCCTCTGTGTATAGAAGTTATTTCTAGAGTTCAGTGGACAGAGGGAACATCATCAGTTTACCCGTATTTCTTTTATCTCTTTTTCTTAGAAGAAAAAAGTCTAAATTTATATAGTCTTCTTCCTCTTTACTTTGCAGTGTGTAGATCCCCATTTTTTTCCCAGATTTTGGCTCAAGCTATCTAATATTATAATCTTGGCTAATATATAACAGATATTTCTTCCTGAATAATACATATCCTTATCTGGCAAAATAGAGTTTTACATGGCAAAATTCATTTCTTATATATACAGATTAATAAATGTAATATAACTATACATACCCTCATCAAATAGAATATTTCTCAATGTTCATTATATTTTCTGCCTTTCAGCTGGTAGTGGCTCTGTTCATGTCATCCAGTCATGGTTTGTTTTTCAAGCACATTTTCTCCCAGTGTACATTAGCAATTGGAGATACCGTCAGCTACTGAGTGTATGTTACATATTTTGATTATCATCTTCTTCTTTGGTTGCAGACGGAACAGTTTACTAGTTTTCTAGACTTATTTCCAATTACTCATATCCTGGAGCTGCTCGAGATTGTAGCCATTTCCAATAAATAATATTTCTAATTGTATAAATAGTGATTTGTTATTTGTCCCTAAATAAACAGTATCTTCTTCCTTCCTGAAATACGAACTTTAGTTTCCTAGAGGGACAGCTTGTGATTAAATCTTAAAATGAACATGCATTTGTATCTATATATGTGTAAATATGTGTGTGTATATAAAACATACATATACACACACATTTCTAGAAATATTCAAAGATATTTACCTTTGGGTTTTTCTACTTTATAATACAAAAATTTATTTTACCTAATCATTATTCTTCATTATTTTATTTCAGTATTGTCTTACTGATTCAGAAGACTGAAATCAATGTAATATTGTCAGCATTAGGATCTTGGTAACAGAATTGAAAGAGTACATTGCCAGCTAACACTTACCATCCACTAACTTTCCGTGTAAACTTGGCAACCTTACGAGTTTGCTTCCAGGGCCTTCTCAGCCAAAAAACCAGATAATATCAGGAGAGGGAAACACTGTGATATGGATCAGGTGTGTCTATTTGTGTTGGTTTTCATGGAACAACCTGTCAATAAACTGCAACAGTTTACTTTTTTTCTGAGAACAAATTCATCTAGTGGTAATGTCTTAGAATATAGCAAAGCCTGAGAGGATGGGGAAATGTGACAGAAGCAACAGCCACATCTGTGGTGTAGTCATCTTTAGAAATATAGTGGTAGAACTGTTCACACCTAATATAAACTTGAGTGGTCAATAGTTTTAGGTTGGGAGGTTGTTCCACATGATATACTTGCTGGCTGGCTGCTTTCAATTTCAAAAATCAGTGAATTTTAAACAATTTGACTAAACGTGTGTATAATATATATTTAGCCATTTAAAGTGACTGTGCAAGCATCTACTAGTCCCATTCAATTTAGTGGAAGGAGCTGGAGTACCTCTTTTGTTCAGTTCTTTTGTTCAAGTGTTTCAATCTAACCTGAGAAGTATGGCACACATCTCTTAAAATTTTGCTTCTTGTATTCATCACAGTGCACATTTTTTTCCCCCTTTGGTTACTCTGCTCCATCATGTTCTTCAGCAGTAAACTGTTTTCTGCCTAACAATTCAATTTATGTAATTATTCATATTCCTGTTCCAGTATTTTAAAAGGCAGTTTCCCAAGTCATAAATGCTGCTTAGAAAATTTAACAGTAATTTCAGAGTTTATATTAATAAAGCCTTAATTAATTAATAAAGGCTTTCCTTTATGTCACAAATTTAATTTCAGTCCTTGTAAAAGTAATGGCAAACAGAGGTTCTCTTCCACTTATTTCTAAAGAGATTTTTAAAAGTAGTTCAGTGATTTAATAATGTAGGAACGACATGTGTGCATGTACACTCACATAACTTCTTTTAAGAAATGTGATTAGGTAACATTTTATTCTCAAATCTTGTACTCTGTTTCATTACTGAATTAGCAATCAAGAAGCAAGGACTGGTAAAAACAAACTTTAATAAGAAGTTTATTTTTAATTGTAATGAATGAAATTACTATTCCAGTATTAAATAATACAACATTGTACATAGTGTAGCTGCCCAAAATAAAACTCAGAAAAGAAGGCTCTAATGTAATTCAGAAAACTGGTGATGTGATTTCCACCACAGGGGAAAAAGTCAGCTGATTTAAATTCGTTTTCATACAACACTATTTTAAATCTAGAAGCTAGTTACCAGAAATGGTTTACTGTCCACACTAACTTATTTTAATGAAAATATAATTTATAATGATATCACAGTTATTTAAAATCGACTCAATTTCCCTGCACAGCCAAGATAAGCAGTTACCCAACAATAATGTACCAGCTCATCATGTTTTTAATATTAATGTTGGGTAGTAAATTGTTGACTCCTTTCCATCAAGCAGTGATAAGTTTGTCTGAAGACTTTATTTAAAAATTATGGGTCAGTAATTGGCAAAGGTAGGCAGAACAGATTATTCTTGGGACACATCTTTAGCGGTTGTGAAGTTTAGTCTGTTCTTTGTATTTACTGCAGGTTTTTCCCATTAATTCTACTAATTAGGGTGAAAAGGTAAATGATCTTACACCCTGTGTTTGCTAGTTTTTTTCTTATCATGTGTGACTTTTCCCCTCTCTAAATTCTTGAGGAATTTGGGCCACCTCTGCATCCATCGGTATTTCAACTCCTACTTGGTACTTTTGAACGCTCTCCCCTTCCCAGGGAGAATGAAAATTGCCCATGTATGCAGTATCAGCACAGGACCAGTGTACCACTTAAATCCCAGTTTAGTCTTATTTCAAGAGTTCCTGACTGTGGTAGTGTGCTAGTCAATCATTCCGCCCACGACAGTAGCATTCGTGAGACACAGAGACCATTTGTCCTGCCCCACTGTCTTCTATTAACTCTGATTCTAGTCTTTCCTCATCAGAGCTCCTGGGAGGGCAGAACACTGGAATCAAGTTTTCCCGTTCCCTGGAGCTATGCTGATAAGTTATTAAACAAGTTCTAGCAAAGCAGAAAAGTTGCTTGAGGGGAAGGAAACCTGCCTTGAGCTCCTTTGGGCCCTTCTCCTTGCTGGAAGTTTCTGTTTATCTCCTTCTGCTGTGTTTCACACACAGGGTGGGGGTTTTTTTGTCAGCTTTTGTGCTGGAGTTTTAATCCACCCCTCTGTCTCTGGCAACCTGCCAGTCAGTTTTCCCACTTGCTTGAGCGCTTTTGGCTTTTAGCTACTTTCATCGAGGGCAGCTGCGGTGTGCAATCGAAACAGCTGCCTGGGGCAGCAGGTGGCCAGAAGCGTGTCTCCCAGATGGTTGTCTTCCATGGGAGGATTGAATGGCAGGGAGTGTCCTCTACGAGCTGTGGCTGCTGCTTGAAGGCGGTGCTAAGGAACAGGTTGCATTCTCATGGAAGAGGACAAGTGTTTGTAAATTTTGTCAGAGCAGGAGACTCTGGTACGCTTAGCTCAAGAAAAGAAAAAGTTAAGTGAAATCCTTGCTGAAGGCAAAATGTCCTTTTGTAGCTTGTCTAAGTTTTCTTAGAGTTTTAAGTCACTTAAAACTTTACAGAACTTTTCTGGTTTATACTATTTCTCTTCATTTTGACTGACAACCAAAAGAAAGGGAATAGCCTTCTATCTTTTCCAGTCCACATCTTGCAGATAAGTAAGAATGTAAGATTAAAAAGGAAGTATTGGTTAAATCCAGTACACTCAAAACAATGTGAATTAGACCAATAATTTCAAAGGTAGAATATATTATTTTATTTTTCTTTCATTTTCTATATAAAAATAAATTTAAGAGTCAAAAAGAACATAACCAAAGTTTAAAAGTTTAAACAGACCGCAGTTTAAATTCTTTACTATTGGGAGGTTTGTCCCTCAGTACTGTGTTTTCCAAAATTGTTAGCGCTTAGTTTCATTCAGCACTCCAGCACTGGAACAATAGATTATTGCTTCATGTTTTCTGAGAGGAAATATATTTTTTGCTGTTGAAGTTGGTTTACATTAGCCGTAACTTACTTGAAGACTTCAAAAGAAGGAATAAATCAAGCAGATACTCATCTGTCCAACACTCTTAATTATGTGAACATTAAACAGGCAGCCATCCTCTAGCTCTGTCTCTTCCCACATTGTGGTGAAGTCAGAAGTTGTCAAGTCTGCTAATTATTAATGAATGTCCTAAATAGCTGTGTAGAGCAGACTGAAAAGCCCAACCCATTAAAATGACATTAATGTAAATACCAAAGATGTCTTTTTTGTTTTCTGTTTATTTGGTCCTTGATCAGAATCAGAAGATCACTTAATCATATACGAACTTTAAACTTGTGAGTAACCAGTCTCAGTGTATGTCTGATCAGTTGTCTTGCTACTCCGCATTAGGATTTGAGTTCAAGTTTGGAGTTGTTCATTCTTACTACCTTCTGAGGTAACATGTCATTCAACTGAGTGATGATTACAAATTTCATCTGAATTCAGAGTACTTGATCATCATTGTGTTTTGGACAGCAGAGAACCTCAGCCACAGAGTGGATTCACATCTAGGGATTTTAGTTCTGAACTCATAGTTCTTACTTATGAAACACTAATAATTTGTTGAGCTTTTTTTTTTTTTAGTTATTTACGTGTATAGTAAGTAGTACCATTAGACCATTATTTTTATGAGGTAATGATTCAACCGTCTACTCTGCTAAGTGTTTCGTTATTAGCCATGTGGGACTTGGATTATTGCCTTGGAAAACATTCAGATAATTATTTTGTTTCATAATTTACAGTCTTTCAATTTTCTCAGACTCCAGTTTTAGAAAAAGATGGTGCCAAATGAAACAAAGAGATTTTTGTTGTGAAGAAGCACAAAGAAGGTTATGCAACTTTGTTGATTTTGACCTTCAGTATTTACAGACTGAGTGGGCAAACAGTGTATTTAAATCAACACATTTTAGTTTTTAAGAAAAAAATACTATTTCAGACTGATTTTTTTTCTGGCTCTAAAGAAAGAGAGGAGTGAGCTGACTGTGACCACAGCTGGAATTGATACAAGGAGGTAGCATATTGCAACTCTGGGTTGTCAATGCCAGCTGCTGTCAATGTCTAGATGCCCTTGGTTTGTCGATACTGCTCAGTAAAAGAGGACTGGGTGTCATGGTTCTGACCAATCAGAAAAGACAGATGATATCCCCTCCTCCCCCTTCTAAGAAAAGGAGAGGAGAGGAAGAGATTAAAGAGATTTAGGAGTTTAGAAAAAACTAAACTACTTTAATGAAAATATAAATAAATAATGAAATATTAAATAATACAAAGAGAATTTTTGAAAAAGGGAAAAAAATAAGTATATAGTATATACAAAACCGTAACAAGCTCCCAGGATGATGACCACGTCACCAGCAGACATTGGGAAGAGTCCCAGGCTGGACTCGATGATTGACAGGAGCTGGATTCCAGATCTGGAGTCAGAAACACTTGGATCAGGATCAAAGACAGACCAAAAGGCATGGTCTTCCTTAGACATCAGCTGTTGAAGAAAAAGAGTTGACCCTTTGATCTCTCAGCTTTTATACTGAGCATGATGCGTATGGGATGGAATATCCCAGTTGGTCAGTTTCAGATCACCTGTCCCGTCTGCTCCTCCCTACAGGTGTGTAGGACCCTTCTGTTCTTTTCCACTTCTGACCCTCCAACGGGGAAAATAACAAAATTACCTTACCTGACCTTGGTTGTTATAGCAATAAGTATAAGCAAGGGTCTCTCTGCACACCATTCCTTGGCATAATCAGGTGTTATCACTGTGAAAGTAAACAGATTCTGAACAATGTGCTGTTAATTTCAGAGTTTAGTTAGTTAGAAGAGGCCCAGCTAAAAAGGCAAAATTGTAAAACAGAAAATTGGTTCATTTTACCTCAAACCAGGACACTGGGGAGCAAGATCAAGTGCAAGACCCTCTGGTCTGTCCTACTTTGTAACTGCTGCCTTCATGTCTGGCCTTCTTTTGGCCTGATTTCTCAAAAGCAGCAGTGGAGAACAGTTGGGGAATAATTCACTAATGGAAACACTCCCAAAAGACAACATGGGAAAAAGTGCCCCAGCTTAGACAGACTCTGTCCTACAACACTGCTCTACCCATACTTCCATGCTTATGTTGACGTAACACTGATGGATAATAAGGATAACACTGACCTTAAGCATCTTTTAATGTCTCTGTGGATTCTTAACACAACCATCACAGTATTTCTTGAGCCCAAACACACAAAATCATGTGACAACAGGGTGTAGCATGCAGACCACCAAGGGAGTCCCAAAGCCCAGTCACGTGTAGTGAAGATGCAGTCTGGGTGCTGCAGAGGGAACTCGCCCAACTAGGCCTGTGCCATTTGGCTCCAGGTCCGGGAATTGTTCCAAGTGTCTCTCTTAGTCTTATAAATATACCCTACAACACAGACTGACATTGACTGAGATAATCCAAAGGCTGGACGGCCTGGCTTGCATGCTAGAAATGATTGTTTCAGTCAAATCTACAGGCAGATTGGCAAGTGTTCTACCATTTAGTAGAAACATTTATAAAGTTGCTGTCTAGATGGTTCCATGCACAAAGGATAGAAGTCNAAAAAAAAAAAAAAGAATCCAAGTAAAAATAACGCAAATTTAAACACTTTTATAATTAACTGAATATGACATAATTTGGCAAATCTTTGACATAGGACAAAAATAATATAGTTGTGCGCGTATCTGTTTTTAATTATTTTAATGATTCTTATTAGAATGAATGTGTTCTTGTATGTTTAGAAATCTAGGAACTCTGTTTTTTTTTCCAAACTGGGTGCAAGTAGGAAAAGCAAGAGGTAAGGCATCTGTGTGACCATATGTCAAGGTGAGAATGGAGTACACACCATTGATTGATTTTTGTGTAGGCAAGTATTCAGCTGCAGCTAAGTAAGCTGCAGAACACAGAGGTAACTTGATGTGTGTGTGTGTGTGTGTCTTCTTTGGAACAGAGGAAATTCCGTGCTAGAAATCACATTTCAGGAGGATTAACGTTGTCAAGTGCAACACAAAAAAGTCTGCAAATGCCAAAGTTATTGGCGCATGTTACTGTAATTAAAAAATACAGCACTACATATGTGTACAAGTGAACCTACTTAAAGTTGAAAAGATAAACTCAAGAAGTTGAAATATTTCTGAAAATGAAGAAAAAAAAGAGCAACTCAACTTAGTTCTTTTAGCTGCTTCATGATTTCTAATGTAGCATTAAGGAAAATGTTTTTAAGTACATTGTTTTTCAAAATACTGATTGCCAGGTTTATTTTTGTTTTGACTCCTTTTACAGTTAAAACTGTTGAAGCCAACAACTCTAGTTTTTCAGTTACGCTGGAAAACTCCCTGCTAGCTTCAAGTCTTGTCTATCCTTGCCCCTGTAACTGAATATGAAAGATGGGTGTTGTGTTTTGAATGTCCTCTGTGGAAAGGATTGGATGCTGAATTTTGGGGGTCTTCTCCTATACCTCTGGTGCTGGGATGTGATAGGCTGTAATGGCCTGCTTGTGGAGTTGAACAGGACTGAGCAAGCAGAGTGGGTGTTGTTGAGGAAGGGATTCGGAGCAGGGTTCTGTACCAGTGTCACTGAGGCTTTCATCTGTGCCTTTCATCTTTTTTTTTCCCATTTAAAATGTTTTATTATTGCTTCCTTCAAAAACAAAGCAGAGTGCCAAAATCTTTCCTGACGGATACCTCTCATAATCTTTGTTTGTCCCAGAGGAACATTTGGAGATGTAAACCAGAGTAGTAATAAATCAGGAAAGCTTTTGACAAAACATTCATCCCATTCTGTCACTTCAAATGGATAATTTTCAGTCATGAATTTGATGGATGTGGAGGAGTTGTTTTGGTTTTTATACTGTGAAAGACTGCTGGAAAAAGATGACTGAAAGTAATCCATGAAGCCATATCTTTGCACTGAAATTTGCTTTAGGAACTCATTGAACCAGGCCAGTATATGACAAATTACCAAATTTAATAATTTGAAAAGTCCAAATCATAAATAATAACAATAGGTGAAATTTAAAGATGATGCAAATTTCCCAAATCAGGCTGTAATGATTTTGGAGATTAAGATCTTCAGCTAGAAAGCAAACTGCATGGAGAATCTCCTGATTCTCAGCTGAGCAGTTGGTGGTGTGTTTCGCTGGTGAAATATTGCTTTCCACAGCCAAGAGCAATCCTGCCGGTGGGATGGATCTTCCGGCAGGCTGCTGTTCTGCTACAGAATCATGGCACTACCTGATCCTGGTGGCTGAGGTAAAATGTTAGGAAAGGATGCTTCACTTTAAATTGATCAGATATAATAGCTAAAAAGCTTTTTCTTCACATTTCATGTTTGCGCTTTCACTTTTTGCCTTTTAAGAATGTATGGAAACCATTTCATTATGATCTCCTTTGTATAAAGCTTTTTTTCTAGAAATGGCAATTATTGTATGCAAAATGAATCTGCAGATGTTTCCAAATTGCATCAGATTATGTAAAACATTTTGTAAATCTTGCTTTGTTATAGGTCTCTTTCTCTTCCAGTTTAGCAAGCTTTTGTGTGTTATCTATATCTGTTTGAACCAGTTTTGGGCAAAATTTGTCTTGAGCTACCCTAGAGAGTTGTTTTCAATCCATTTGTCTTTGAATGTGTGTCACAAAGTTCTTACTGCGTGACTTGAATAAATGCAGTGAAGACTCTGAGTTTCTTAGATTGATATGTTGGGAGTCCTCATTGATAGCTCTCATGCAATTGATCACAGACTTGTCTGACAGGTTTCAGTTTAGTACATCGTTCATGTTTCTGAACACTTTCAGTGACACCTTTAGGGAAAAGAATGGATAAACAGAGAGAGGCTTCAAGTGGATACAGGACATTGAGTGTAATGAATTATTGGTCGTCATAACATTACTGGTGGTTGTATATTTCTGTGGTTCATATTTCTAGGCTTAATCATCCTTTTCCACCAGAATGAAGGACCTTTGTCTAAATTAATGAAACCCTGGAAAAAGGAGAATCATGAATTATGCTTTGTTGAATACGTTCCATTAGTACATGATTTAACAGAAAATTCCTTTGTGACTAATGGGAATTTTTCTGAGCAAAAAATTCCTAATCTAAAAATAAATATAATTATTAACAGGTTTTAAGGTTTAAAAAAAATAATCACAAACTATAATAAAAGACAATATTTCTAGAGAGGAGAGAGGGAAGTATTGATAAAAGGTCTTCTTGGGTCAACAGTGCAGAATTATTATAAGTGAGCATTTTTAGGTATTTGCAGATGATGAATATTTCAGGATTAAATGCATAAAACCCTTGCTGTTTCAATTTTTTTCCTTAAGCATTAATTGCTTTCTGAATACTCACCCATGCTAAATGGTATTTTACTCTGTAGTCGTAATGTTGTCATTTGGACGGGGACCAAAATAAAAAATAAACTGAGAGAGGAAAGAAAGAACTGTCAGATGGGTTGTCTTTGGTTGGCTTTTTTGCTTGAACAACACTGCTAACATGTAGTAACTGCCTTTTAAGCAAGAGAATTATGCAACGATCCATGTCTCACGTCATCTCAATGCACTCAGTTAAAATTCACGTACGTTGGACCTTTGAATTAAATAACGGAAAGTGAGCAGTGAATCTACAGGAATCAAGATTGCTTCCAAATCTAAAGTGTGTAAAACTCTACTCAATAATTTGTACAACCAGTCGACATTTCAGTCAAAAGATAGCTGGGTTGTTCTTTAGCTTTCACTGTGGTGTCTAGCAAATACACAGAATACTGTTTTGTAAAGTTCATGACAGTATTGCTTTGTTTCAGAAAGAAAATCAGGCTACAAGAATTGACTTTTGTGTCTGGAAGGCCATAATTCCTATATAAAGATATTCGGAGATATGTTACCACAATATTATATCAATAGTGGTAGTTGTGCTGAGATAATTCTGTGTTTGAAGGATTGCTGTAAAGTTGTTAGTAAGGAATTTTTCACTGAATATTTTGAAAAATGTTCATCAAAATCAAAGCTTTTCACAGAAACATTGAGCTTAGATGCAAACATTCAGATGGTATTCAAAGTGCCAGATGAAGTTGAAAAAAAAAGTCTTAATACTTATTCTAGTCACTAGAAATGTGAAAGTAGAGACTGGTGGCTGAAGTAACCCCATGAGTGCCACACTCAGCTATTTTGAATTATTTATCTCCTTCCCTCAACCTTTACTGTTGAGATGTACCCCATTCATTCTAAAACAAGTCGACTCAACCTGGAGGAGATACAACATGTATTTTAAGACAATCTCTAGTACAAAGGTTGTTAGATGAGGTACATCTCCTCTTGGTGTTCATCTGGATTCCTCAATCCTAAACCATTAACAGATTGTCTTAACTTTAAAGCACACTGTCTTTTACACATCATAATTTTTGAAATATCACTGGTATCTCACCTGTGCTATATGTCATTCATTGATGGGAAAGCTCATTTGCTTATGTTTAAAAAATAATAATAAAAGGTGTTATTAAGTGGAGGGTGGAATTTAAGACAGGATAAATACGTGGGAAATTATTTGGTTGTAAATTTGATCAAAGCTTCGGTACTGGAGTAGCTGGTTTTTTTCATTTGTCTCTCTTTCTTTTAAAGAGCTAATACAAATTACCTCCACTGAAAATTTTCAAAGGCGAATACAAATTTGTTTCTATCCAGTTCAGAATTTTAATAGACAGAAACAAAATAAAATGCTGGCTGTTGGTCTCATCAGGAAAAAAAAATTAGAGGACCAAATTTCCAAGATGTGGTTGAGCCATCCAAGCAGAGTGCAGTGCAGGATTTACAGCTCTAGAGTGGTGCAATTTCTGTTGTCAGGATAAATAGGCATGGAAGAAATGCCAACACCTTCTGCTAATATTATTAACATTATTGATGATGCAAAGAACTGCAGAGGTGATAAATTTTAAGATGTTTTGGGAGATGGCTTTTAGAGATTGCCTGGCCCAAACTAGAAAAAGGATTTCTCTACTGCTGACTGTTCTTGCTTCCCTTAAAAGGATCTAGATAAACCATAGCGAATGAGCAAGTAAATGAACTGTCATGTTAGTAAAGCTAAGAATAGTAAAGTCCTTCTCATTAAAAGCAGAGAGAGTGCTGAGATTGGCATTATAATAATATAACATAGTAACAAAATTTTAGTAGTGACTTGAATAAAGAAGCAGTGGCACATACACGTGTGGTTGATCTTTTCAAACCAGTACCATCCCTCTCACAAAATAAGATTTCCTTTCTTGTCTCATCTAATAAATGGCTTGGAAAGTTCAAATCCTTAGATATAAAAGGTGACTTGAAGTATTTCAGTGTAAACAACAAAGTAGCCCTCAGCTTCTCTCTCAATAAAATCCTATTTTATGCTTCTTACTCTTCATTTTTCTAGCTTGTGTAGCAGGGCTCATATCCAAGTAGATTTAAAAAAAAAAATTATTATTTTTTTCCCCCCTTATATAAGTGCTCAGTTTTCATGTCAGCTTCCCCCAGCAATTGTTCATGGTCTGTCATCCAGTGAAATTAAAATAACTCTTTCCCCAAGGCCTCCTTACACTCCATTCTCAGACCAGCACTTTTCTCACACATATGCAGTGGTGTTCTTATATTTACAGATATACATACACTGGTGCACATGCTTTCCTGCATGCAGTCTTTATAATTTAATCTATGGTGTTACATGTATGGAAACTGAAAGCCTTCTTCAAGATCTACTTGGAAATAGGTAGAGGATGTGATGTGCAATCAGCATGCTTCTGGCAGTTGAAAGGGTTGAAGATGGGAATTCCCTCTACCTGGATCTGCTAATATTTCTGCCTCTCCTGCTTCAAGATGCCAATTCTTCTCCCAAACTCAGAAGTCTGAGCAGTCTTCACTAGTTGAACAAAGGAGCGAGTTTCCACAACATTCCCAGTGTCTGCACGTAAGTTTGGAACTATGTTTGAAGTGATGCAAAAGAGGCTTTAAGCAGACTAAGGGATAAAAAACAGTCACTGAGGGAACTAAGGATAGCAAAGTAAAATATCTTTATAGGAGGAAGGATGCAGAAAAGCAAGAGGAAAGCAGAGATAAGTAGTGCAGTAATATAGTTCTGCTGTGTTCTCTAAGAAATAAGTTAATTTTTCCCAGCTGTGAAGTTTAGATTCAGGTGAAGACCTCCTGAGACAACTGGGAGATCTAGAACTGTTTCCACAAGAAAGCATTAATCCCAGGTATAAGCTGTGCTTTTACTCTCCTCTTTCTATATAGTGTAATTTTGATTTGATTGCCTATATTGCTACATGTTCCTCTGGAGACTCTTGTGCCTAGACATGTAACCACTCTGTGCTTCTATCTTGGTCTAAGTTATTGATTCTAGAAAACAAACAGTCATTAACTTCCCTTTCAGAGGATCCACTGGAGGCTCATACTTGATCATTTCACACAAATCCTGACTGACTGAACTATCCTCCTTTACCTGACATAGCTTTTCTAAGAACCTGGAAGACTGTAGGCCTAGTAGTGGTAGCCAAATAGCCAGCTGTTCATTAAGAGAAAGAAGTTCTTACATCTTTCGCATTGAAAACACACAAGAGAATGTTGTCCAGGCAGTGGCACAGGCAAAATCCCAGTCTCTGCTATCCTGTATCCAAGAGTAGTTTTGGCTGATGTGATTTAGATAGTGTAAAGAATGATGTGGAGTCTTTGCTCATACCCTAAAATGAATCTATATCACAGAAATGTTTAGCTATTTGCTGTTCCTGTGAAAGTTTGGCCCCAGCTAGAAGTGCTTGCCAAAAGTAAGGTTTTGATTTAACAGACCAGAGTGACATTCACAACTCAGAAACGCAGGTTTTTGCCTACTCATTCACGTTATTATTTCCAAAAAGTTATGATGGTCAGTAAAATTTCTAGTCTTCCAAAGGCAAACCACCATATCCTTGAAGGCCTGCCAGTCATTAGGTTGTATCTTTTGAAAACACATCATGCTTTGGGGGCTCACCATCATATAACCCAATTGCACCCTGACTGAGGAACTCTGAGCTCTCCCAACCTGTTTCTGAGACCAGGCCCTTTGAACAACGTGATCCAATATCAGATCTGCTTTGAACAGAGAACAGGCCAGAGGACCTATTGAGGTCCCTCCTGATGTCAGCTGTTGCATGCTTCTGTTACATGCTTCTGTTACAAAGGAATTCTGTTACTGTCTTGGCTTGTTTTCTGTCCACAGTCCTTCAGTCCTTGAGCCATCAGGATGGCCCTTATGTAGCGTCTTGCAGAAAGGATGCTCTAATTTCAGGAAGCATTGAGAACGATACAAGTGTTTCATAAATAATCAATTTGGTAATAGCTATCATCTGTTGGACAGAGACTTTTATCAGTAACTTACTGTACTATTCCCCACAGGTCATGTTACACTTGATAAGTCTCATGGTGAAATTCACAGTACAGGATCCCAGACCAACAAAAATGGTCAAATGATATGTTCAACCCCAAGGAATTCTGCATGCCATCAGTGATGCCAGTGTTGGGCCACTGCAAACACTCCATCACACAAATGTTATGTTATCTTTCACCCAGAAGTGTAATGAAGTATGCTTCCTCTAACCTCTTCTCAGTTCCTTGATGTATAAATATTGACTTTTGATTGTAGCTGGTGAGGGAATTTATCTTTTACATTAGAATAAGAGCAAATGGCATTGCAGTAAGGATGTGCACTTTCTTCCACAGCGTTTGAAGAAACCAAACCTAAAGGCAAGTTGAAGAAACCCAAAATTATTTGAGAAAAAAAAACATCAAAACCAGAAGGGGCTATGTTAAATACTACTTATATGGAGGGTTGTTTCTTATAGTTTTGTATTCATTTCTTTCAATGAAAACCTTTGAGAGAGATAACCTGATTGTTCCATTCTGCTCGCATCACTACCCACATTCTTGGGTATAAAAGTTCTGCAGCTAGGCAGAAAACAGAATTTGATGATGATATTATTTGAAAAATAGCTGTATAAAAAAACATAAGTTACAAGTGACAGAAAATACTATTTGGAGTGAGAAACCTGTAGTTTTCAATTAATGCTAAATGAGAAATTATGTTATGTCAGCTGATATTAAATGAGTATAAATGTCTGGATTAGTAAAAAATTATCTGATGTCTGGAAAAAAATTTAATTTACTGAATTGATATTAATCAGGCTCATTAGCTCTAGCATGGCAGCTGCCATCTTAGCTAATGCAGGAGGGGAATGAACAGGGATTTCCAGAGCCAAATCCAGAGGCAGGGATTAACTTCAAGAACATTCGCTCATCCCTAGTGCTGTAACAAATTATACATTTTTAACTGAGGCAAGACCTTATTTTGTACATCAGCAAGGGAAGTGGGGTTCTGTCCAGGAAATAAGGCGTTGCTACCTAATAATTATTGTATGAGCACTGGGCACAGAGGAGGTCAGACAGTAAACAAGATTTCAACCCTTGGCATAACAACAGCTGATAAAACTCTGCTGACATAGCTCGGCTAATTTCTGCTTTGACCTGTAGCATTTCCTTTGTAGAGACTGGTATTAGAAGTCAGTATTTATTCTTCTACTTAACCTTCTTCATAATGTTGTTCTGTTGTGTGTGATGATTTCTATCAGGAGAAGCATTTTTATTAATTAAACTTTTCTAATAGGCACTGCTCAGCCAGCTTCTGAGCGACTTGTATAACACACAGATCTCCTGTATTTGTTTTCGTTGATAGGGCAGTTTGACAAAATTAATTTAAACAACCATCATGGCAAATTTTCTTGCAATTGTCAGTGCTTTGTGCTGTGTATCACTGAGAAATACATGGCTTGGTAATGGTATGAAACTGAAAAGTTACTTAAATTACAGCTCATTTTAATGTAACTTTTTAGATCTGTTTAAAGCTGACACGTGCAGTCTTCAGCTCTTGCCTTGTTTTATCATCAGGAGATTTTTAAGTAGTAATTTAAAGGAGGTTTAAGTAGTAATTTGCCTGGCTCTGCAAGGTTCACCCCTGGCTGCCACCCTTGTGAGTACCACCACCACTTTGCTGGTAGAAATAATATGGCACTTATCCGTATTCATTTTTGGCACACACAGACTTATGCTCACTCAACAGAGTACACATCTAAGGAGAAATGTGCTTGATTCATGGATATTCAGACAATAAAAAGTGAATGAGCATGTGTACAGTGAGAGAAGGAATGGAATTACAATTTCTTGCCTCAGTCTGCTACCCACCTGCACCCTCACATGGACTGAGCAGGAGGACAGCACTTAGAGTACAAAAAAGATACCTATAGCAGAGCCAGTGAGTTTCAAAATCCCCACAGCATTTTGTGTCAGATGGCTGATCTATATTTATTCTGCTAATGCAGTAGCTGCCCCTGGAGAGCACATTCCACTCTTTACCTGACTCAGGACATATGGAAATATGACATCTGCTTACTACAATAATACTTCCACAAATGTGATTGGGAATCTTGGAACTAGAGTTGAACTTTTCATCACAACAACTAAATCTTATTTCTACTTTTCTCATGAGTGAAAAATAATGCCTGGGGCCACTATTTTCTCCCGTATGATTGAAAAATGCTGGCTATATGAGAACCACTTGGGAAAGAGGTGGCAGTGTTATTAAACAGACCTATTTGCCATGACATTTACCTCTGTGGCATAAGAGCAGCTTACAAACAAACACAACATACTGTGAGAAGGTAAATAATCCTTTCCTCTTTCAGAAAAGAAAACAAAAGCATAGAGAAATTTAAGAATTTTGCCAAGGTCACCCAGTAAATAAAATCAGGAATTCAAGGTGGATTGTCATTTCTGTATCTGCCTTTAAATTCTTCTGACATTACAATCTATGAATTTTAACCCCAAGACTATACAGTTTGATCTGAAGAGAGTCATATAAGATTTTCGTGATAAAAGATTAAGAACAGTTGCCTTCTTGTTAGGGGTTCATTGTTCATTAAAAGGGAATTTAGCTTATTCCAGAGATTCAGATCTGGTCCCACAGTTGAATATGTCTCAGCAGAGCTAAGATGGACTTGTAAAACTAGATGAAACTTAATGTCTAGTACCCAGCAATGAAAGAGCAGCAAGATGCCTGAAATGAGAGATTAATTTCAGCAAGCCTCTGCAAACTAAGCCAACCTAATTTCACATAGGTCTATGCCTCACTTTCCTACTGTGCCTGCCCTCCAGCTCTTCTGTTTTCCATGGTAACTAGGCCAGCTGTCGACTGGGAAAATACCCTTGGGCCAACTAAAAAAGACAAGTTTTCTCTTACTAATATCTTACAGCAAGATTTCACTGGTACATGATCTTAACTTCAAATTCCCACTTCGCTTTTTACAAAGCCAATATTTGGTGGCAATAAAGTGGTAGAACAGAAGACCAGTATTTAAAAGAGAAATCTGAGATATTTCCTTCCCTGCTCTGCTTTCCTTTCCTACCCTTGCAAAAGGTACTATTGCTATATATGTATATAAGGCAGAGAGAAGAATGAATAGAGACCAAAAAAAGAGGAATAAAAATAAAAGCAGAGACGAAGAAAGAAAATAAACCTAGAAGGATGGGTATGAAGATAGTAGAAACACTGTAAATGCTTGTTCTTCTGTCCTGCCACTGACAGGAATGAGCTGACAAGAGCCATCTCTCAGGGTCTGTTTTGCTTTAATTAAGTGAAAACATGGTAGGTATCATCGTGTTTGAGGACGACTGTAGAATAGCCTTATGCATAAGGAGTCAAGAGATTCTTGCTTTAGAAGAACTAGAATCATGAAAAGATGAAAAGGTGTGATTTGGACTCAAGAGACTCCACGACTGAAAACTCTGGTTCCCCGAAAACACATGAGTTTTGCTAGTTATTTTTGAAGTGTAAAGGACCATATGTCTTCATGATGCCACTTTATTTGAGCTATGGAGGTTCTATCAAAGTTCTTCCTTTGACAAAGTCACACCACACATGCACAGAGGTAACAAGTTGCTGTGATCTGATGATCTGATCCATGCATCCTTTGTTGTTGTGCAGTATTCGGTCCTGCGACTGAAGCCGTATTCTTCAGTAGGCTTCTCTAATGAGTTGCCACATGGCAAATTGCCAGAAAAAGAAGACTCAGCATCTTAACAGAAAACATGGTTTGTTGGATATGAGAGGAATAGTTAAAAGAGAAAGTTTTGCAATCTTGTAATTAGACTGAGGTACTGTCATTGCTGAAGCACCTCAAGCGGTACTTGGTGAAGGCTCATTATACCTCCCTATTCCTGTGTAGGCAGTGATCTGAAAAAAAATTTCCTTTGGTTTGGAATTGGGAAGATAAACAGGGACACTAGCTAGAGCAGAGATGTCCAGGTGAAAGTAAAGATCCTGAAGAGAGAGAGATGTCAGGAAGTAATGTGGGAATAAGGGTCCCGGTGCTTCCTGCACCTGTATTAACTGTGCTTAAAACACAATGGGTCTGCAGACAGGTTCTTCCAGAGAACTAGAATTGAGACTATCTTAAAAGAAATGTTAACTCCACGTGTATTTGGAGTGTGTTTAATCTCTTCTATCCTTCCCCTGCTATTGGCATCTGAGCACCTTGTCTGTAAAAATTTGAGACTCTACTTGAAAGATAGCAGCTTTGATTGTAGACAGTGTTAAGCAAAGCAAATTCTTGTAACTGAGTGCAGAGCAAATAGGAAAACTAACAGCCTGTCTCAAGATGGAGTATAAATTCTTCTGAATGATATAATTCTTGCAAAACAATGTCACTCTCTTTCCAACTCCCTCCACCTCAAGAACCAAAGCCCTTCCTCCCCGTGGCCAGGGTGAGTCATAAGAATGGTAATTTGAACACTAGGATTATAAAATACAGATCTGGCTCAGAATGCATGAATGAAATCTGGAACTGCTCCTAATAAGAGCAGCCAAAGGCCATAATGACCTTGCAGAAAGACAATTTTAGTTTTTTCCCTGAAGCTACTTCTATATTAGTATGTAAACAGAGAAAAAAAAAAAAAAAAAGTGTATACAGCTTTTAAAAGTGAAGTTAACCAAAGAGTTGCAGTCTAGCTCTGGTTTAATTCTGCAGTTTCATGTAAATCTGGATCGCTCGGTGTATGCAGAACAATACAGAATTAGTTTTGTGTCATATGTTTTGTTTCATGGTGTCATGAGGGATTTTTTCTTACAGCTGTGAAGCTAATGGGAAGATACAGAAACTATTCAAAGCCATTTTGCTAGACATGAACTACCCAAACAATAGGCAGATGACAAAACACCATTTTTACATTTTCCTCAGTGTATTGGTGTGATAACTGTGGCCTAAATTGAGATGCCATACAAAGCCACTCCACTGGCTCTAGTGGACTGCTTGAACCTAGATTAATTTTATAATTTTGTTTTTTATTTATATGGTTTGAAAGTAGAGTAGCCTAGTCACCTCCTGTATCCAATTAATTGCTGGCATATTTGGACATCATCCCATTAAAGCCATTGGGTCTGCTTATTTTAGTGGTGATTATCCCATCTAATCCCATTCATTGCAAGCTTCCAATGCAGTTACCCACTGGGAAGAATACAAGGATTTCTGTTATGCCTGGAATGAATGGTGTGTTCTGGTTTCTGTGCCACAAATGTACTCTAAGCTATTACAAAGATAAATGATTTGTAGCTTTCAGCCTTTCTGATTCTGGTGTAAGTAAGATACTGCATGACATTCTGACAACAGCATGGTATTTGTTCTGAGGAGAAAATCCACAGTTTTGAAACAAGCACAGATGGGGGTGTATCTAGTCACGTGAAGAAAGCACATGCGAAGATGGAACCAGACTTTCTAAAATAATTGCCAGACTTAAATGTCATGTTTCTCACTGAATGCAAAATAGTACTGCTCCATTGATAATCTTCATGCAGATATTAAATGCAGTACGTTCGTTTGTCGTTATTTTTGTTTAGTTCTGAGTACAGTTGTGGAAGGGGAGAGTTAGTCATTCTCTTTGATTCTCTTTGTTGAGAAAATGATATTTTTTCTGTTAGTAGAGAGCAGATAGACCTATAGTTGCAATCCTGAGTTTAAGTCACCCTCAGCATTAATGAAGTAATTTCATTTGTGTAGCTTTGTCTTGACACTTTATTAGGGTGGGATCTTTGGTGGGCTGTGAATCCTTGCTCATGGACTCTGAACTTATCCAATGTCAGCAATGTTGTATACAGATGGTGTTGGAGACAAGCACAGTTCTGTTATGTTGATGTTCTGCTGCAGGTATTTTTTGTGTTCATGGTGTGTGTTAATAAAGTGGTCCTCTGTTGCTTGCAGATCCCACCCAACAAAGGTAGAAAAACTGGAAAGAGTCAAACTTTGCTAACAATTCAGGGGGGTTTCGGTGTTGGGTTTGTGTTGGTTTTTTTAAAAAACTGGAACAGAAAGAGACAGAGACTTCTTTTTAGAATGTGATTCCTCTAGCGTTTATATTGATGATAACACATCCTTTCAACAAATTGGAGAAGATACGTTCTGAGGGTGATCGTTTCTTGCTTAGACCTTAGACCAGGTAGCATCTACTCTCTGGTTGTGATAGTGGTACCAGTGCATGATTATATTCTCCTATTAATTCTTAATGCAGTTCATTTTCAAGGTCAGCCCTCCTCCAGACAAAAGCAGTTTGAGCTGGGTTTTATTTTCTTAATACAGACATGTCTGTAACTAACTATAATATGTAGCAAATAAAAAGTTTTTCTGCTAGGCAGCCTTAGCTGGGTTTGGCAACTTGCATAGCATAGTATTGCCTTTGTTTTCACCGATCTGCTAAATATTTGTGAGTCAGCAGGACATGCATTCCACCATTAATGCGTTCAGTGAGAGCGGGGGGGAACTGAGTTGATTGAATCTACTGGATCAAGTGATTTGTCTAGATGCAAATCATGTTGCCTTGGGAGAAGATTAGCAAATAATGGCAGCTAGTCCCTAGGCTCCTATAGAAATGCATTTCTAAAGCCTAACTGGCATACTTTATAATAAGTCTGCAACATTTTTTTGCTGTCTAAGGGACACCAACGTGTTAGACATCTGTTCTAAGTTATGTTATAAAAAAGTATTAGAAAAACAAAAACAAATGTATCACACGGCCTTTTAAAACAGGGTTTCTCTTTAAGCAGAGGTGTTTTGCTTTCAAGGCTAATGCTTTGAAAAATGAGTCTATAAAAGCAGCTCTGTTATATGAGGAGGAGCAGGTGAAGCTGACTGCAGGTGTCTTATATGAGAGATGTGAAGAGCCAAAAGCGGGCAGGTGCTGCAAACTACTGAACAGCTGCTGCTCTTCCAGCCTGGAGACTTACTTGGGTAAAAAGATTCAGAGAAAATACTGTGCCACACTTCAGCCTACTCAAGAAATGTAAACTTTCCTTGTTCTAGAATAGGAAGATAGAAGAAAGATAAGCAGATGAAGCAGAGTTCTGCCAGCCCTCTTGTGCCTCTCCCTTTTTGCTGCCTTTGTGCTTGGTCAAAGAAAGGGAGGGTGAAAAGGAGTTCAGTCTTGGTCCTTCCAGTCAAGTGGGTGGTCTCGCACTGTGTTTCTGTAAAGCTATGGAAAATGCTCATTCCTGCAGTCACTTGGGAGAACTGCTGTCTCCCTTCCATCTTTGTTGTACGTTAACTCTTCTGCCTAATTCACTTTGGTCCCCGCTGTCCCCTGCAGAAATTGTGTTGTTCTCAACATGTTAGGTATTTTGCACTTCTCATTAGTTTGTTTTGACATCTTTGTTGATTGCCATAGCCCAATAAGTCTGTACAGAATGGTGCTGTGTTTTCCCTGTTTTCCTTTCTGACTTGCAGCACATATATCACACTTTTCTAGAATTTGTGGTTAGTTTCAAGAGAAAGATATTATCCTGTGCCTATTTTTAAAGGAAGTTGACAGGGATAGCCTGTACATTTCTCTTGAATAGCAAAGGAGGACCATGAAGAACAGAGGCACTTCAAGGCTTTCCGGCAAGGTTAATGACATTAAATTTTGCTGTCCAGTGAATGTTTATCTCACCAAGGCTGTGAAGGAGTCTGGGAACAGAGATTACATTGCAACAAGTACAAGTGTTCCTTTCTGTTCTCTGAAGCAATAGCTTCCATCTTACAGACACGTTCCTGAGAGCTTCAGCCAGCTCAGTCATCCATCCTAGGCACTGGCAAAGAGATCAGAAAAGGCATAGTCGTATTTGCCAGCTTGGCGTTCTGCTGCCTTAGAGTTTGGCTGCGTCTAAAGAGGCTGTGCCTGAGTGGCCCAGCTAGCAAGTGAAAAAGATGAGTTCTACAGACTTGGCTGTACTCTGCAGAGGACTAAAGGGAGTTGCAAGTGTAGGGGATGGAGGATGACAGGCACTTGTTAGAATCTGGAATTTCTTGGAGTTTGCAGTGTTGGTGCAGTACTTGCTATGTTGATATTTCTATCAAAGGCATTATTTCCTTTATCACTGGCAGGGATGTAAAAACTTTGTCCAATGTCATCTTGGGGAGATAAAAGAAAAAAAAATAAGAAAGGTTATACTTGCAACTGAGTAGTTAACAGCAACAGTTGTCCACTCGTCCTCATGGCTCATCGTAGGCTGGTTGAAGGCATAAATCTTCAGCTGCACATTTTCATCATCTCTCATTCTTGTGTCTGCAGGTAGCTTGCAGTGGGACTTAAGAACCTGCAAAACCCAGACACAGCCCCACTGGCAGGCCACCCATGTTAATTATTCTCCTATTTAAGAATTCAAAGAATAAAATATTTTCAAGGAGTCAAAAATTAAGTCGGTTGTATGCTTCAGGTGTGTGTCATAGCTCCATGGCACAATAAAGCACAAAGGACATCTTAGGAGTGTTGCAGGGTGTCTAATGAAAATCAAGACGGTGGCAACGTCAGGCATGGAAGCTGTGCAGTGATGTGTTTGCCAGTCTTTGATACAAAGAGCTGTGTAGAATCTTTTTAAAACAATTATTGTTATAATGAGCGGCAGTCTTGTACTAATGTTGTCTTCTGTGACGTGTCCTGCTTAGTGAAACTGAAAACAAGCATAAAATATACCTTCGCAACAAAGCATACTGACTTCTTCGGTCAAGTTCACCGAAGATTGACTAATGACTAGGTACCGCAGCACTCACCTTAAAACCCTAAGACACCTCATTTTCATGGTGCATCTCTGAATTAAAAGCACCGTAAGCAAAGAGTGTATGGAGCACAGCTTTAGTGTAATAAATACCAGACAGCTCTTGGAAACTAATTAACTAGGGTCACTACTCTGACTTTGATGCCGCGTGTAAGTAGCCCTGTCAAACTCTACTTCACTCTTTCATAGCAGATAGGGGCTAAGCCTGCAATAAGATACTGGAGATTCTGCACGTTTTCTTGTGTTTCTTTTGCTGCAATGTGGTTTAACGGGCTACCTGCAAGCTAATCTGTCCTGTCAGGCATTACTAGAGAGTTCACCCTACTCTTCTTTCTGAAGGAGACAAGGAGCAGATGTTCAAGCAGCAGAGTTGTCTGAGCAGACTCACTCTTCCACTTGTCTGCCAAATCCATCTCAGAGAGCAGACTGTGTCTGCTGCAAGGCTTTTAGGACACCAACTTCCCTGTCTCCCCTCACTACACAGGGAGAATGAAGCCAGCTCACCTGTTTTGGTATCCCTTTTCTCCATGGCTGCTGGTTTTAGCTTTGTTTCTCCTTCTCTGACACGACAGCCAACTCAGCTTGATTCAACCCCATTTTCCCTTCTACCCTGTGGCAAAAATCTCGCCAGCACACTTGTGTTTCTGTACCCAGAAAACACATAAGTGTGCTTCTGTAGCTGCAAGTGCCTGAAAATAGGGCTGCAGCCACATTGCAGGCACTAAGAGGGGGGCATGCAGAAGGAAGAGGAGCAGCTGCTTGCAGAAAGAAGTTGGTGGCATTTTTTGGGGCACCCCAGAATCTGACTGGGACCCTCTGGCTGTTGCTAAGCAAGGGCAGTCTAATTTGTTTCTTCACTAAATTTCGAGTCAGCATCCTTCTGTTTCCAGGATCATTGTGCTATTTCCCAGAAAGTGACCTTGGGACAGTATATCCGAATTACCCTGGCCTTGGTGAGAATGACAACATTTGTCTCAAATCAGAGAACCCTGAAGAGTGAGGATATCTCCCTGCTGTTAGGCGTGAGATCCTCTGTATAGGCCTGGCATAAAGCCAGCCTTTTATATTGGGTTCTGTATTGTAGAACCCTGTGAATATCGTCAGAAAAAAAAAAAAGAAACAAAGAAACAAACAAACAAAAAATACCACAAACCACCAAAATTTCTTGTGTTTCCTTACTGGCAGTCTTGAGTTTTAAATCATTCCAATTCTGTCTTCCTCTGTTACAACTACGCATTCTGTCCTAACTTGAAAATTTCATTAGCATCTTGAGCATTTCTCCATCCTGCAACCTCAGAAGCTGCAGACTTCCCTATTTCTGCTGAGTTCTTGCAATGGCAGGGTGAAGATGTGTGGGCCAGGAAACCGGGAAGACAGAATTACAACTGCATATTTGTTCGGTTGTTGAATAAACATTTCAGCAAAGCTGACAATGAGTCATCACATTAAAAGCTGTCCTTTGTATCCTCCTTGGGACTGCTTTTATAAAATGAATATAAAAGTCAGACCCAGTTAATCCAAATCATTTTGCAAATTAAGGTCTGCAGGCTTTTAAAAGCATAGCTACCCCAGTGGGCAGGGAGAAGGAGCCTGTATTGCAGTCACCAGACACATTTTGAGTGCAGAGCCCTGAATCCCTCATAGGGCTGCTGAGGAAGCACATGCACTGTCAAAAATTGCCATGTGTTCAGACTGAGGAGTGTGTGCTGGGCTGCAACTGGCATGGAAATGGTTTTTTTTCCCATGAGCTGATGAAGACATGAAGACTGCCCCTGCTTTTCCTGTGGACTGGGCTCAAGCACATGCGAGACTGTTCAGACTCTATATACCTTTGGTCCTCATGGATACCTTATGCGTAAGGCATCTGAATCTTTTCTTAGGTCAAAAAGAAAACTTTGTATTGTATGTGTATATAAGCTTGTTTTCTGTGAACACTCAGCCATAAGAATAGTCAAAAAAAATGGATCTTCTAAGTTGATCTTCCTTATGCAGGGAGTAGCTCTGTTTGAAATAAGGGAACATTTTGGGTTTGCTATTTTTCTTCCTGTATGTGAAATCCTAAGCCTTTCATTTTAGTGAAATAAAAGTTGTTTTAATATTTTATAAATCTGAGAGGATTAAAGAGACATCTCAAAACAGGTAACCTTTCTGGATTCCCTAAATATGTACCATTAAAAATGGAGTAGGGGAATGAATATGACTTAGATACTTGGGAGCTGGTTCCAATGCAAGGCTAAATGCAGACAGAAGATTCTGCACCAGCATAACTGGGCCAGTTCAAAATAGATGTCACAGTGATGTCATCTTTTCTTAGATTCACTTGCACTTGCCTTTGTAGGGCAAAAGTGAACAAGTTCATTCTGCCTATACTCTAAGAGAAACACAAGCTGTTTAGTTGGACTTAGACTGAGCTGAGCTCTGCTTCGGTCGGCTAAAATTCTTGCTCATGGGACAGTTTGGACTGTGCCAGTAATGCTTTTGTTTCAAAAATAGTCGCCAAACCTGCTCCTGACTTGCTGCTGAAGCGGGCAGAGTATGTTTTTGTTTTAAATTACTATGTTTGTCTGAAACTGGGCTAAAAAGCCACTGCACAGTGTGATTCAGTACCCTAAGCATTGGATATTTTACACAGCATAGGGTGTCTGAGACATCTGCATGGGAGTGGCAAACATGAGATATTACCTCTAGTAGACTCATGCCCTTCCAAGGCAGCAGCTGGAGGCCAGATATGATTTTCTAGGCTGTCTAAAACAGCATGAGGTATCTACATTTAAGCAAATGAATCTCATCCTGTGGGATCTTGGAATTACTTTGCTTGAAATCTGGGAGATGTAGTTTATCCACTGCCATAAATGCATGTGTACTCAGTCTTCTCCGGTTTGTGGAGAGTTCAGGATAAGAATACAGCTGCTTCTGTGTGCTGAGGCACACAGGCACTTCCACCAGGCATTTCAATAGCAATTTGTACTTCTTCCCAATCCAAAAAGTAATTATTTGTTTTTACTAGTCTACAGGAAGAAATGTCATTTCAATCTTCTCTGGAGAATACTGATGATAAAATTCTCATATCTCTTCCCTTTCATGTCTAGGCATTTCTGGTAGAAACACCACACATTCTTTTAAGATTTTTCAGTGTTTATAAACCCTTAGATGTTCAGAGGTTTTGTGTAACTGGAAAGACTGTTCAGAAACCAGTAGGTGATATTATTCTGTATCGGATTATATAGGAAAAGAGAACCTAGAAGGATCATTGCCTTACAAGAGATGATAAGAATCCCTCATCACCAAAAGATGAATGAGCTGCAATAGCAATATTGTTACGCCTTATACATGATTTGAAGGAGTTGAACTGTCTGTAGCAATTATGATTTTTTACCTTTAAATATCAGTGCTTGATATATATATTGTTCTTCCTTTTTGTTATGTGACATATCATGTGCCTTAAATCAGCAGCTGCTCTGATTTCTGTCCTGGGAAAATTAACATTATTTGTTGAGTTTTAAGTAACCTCATCAGGTAAAGGCAACTGCTTTAAGATTCAGACATTTGTGAGGAATTTAAGGTCTGAGATGTTCTTAAGGGTGAAGTTATGGGAAGGAAAATTCAGACAAAAGCAAAGAGCAGATCTTTAGTCTCTCAAGCAAAGGGAAATTCCAGGCAATGGGCAGGATATAAGTAGCAATATAAAGCTGGTGTTTCCATCTACGCTTATGAATATAAATCAAATGTGTACAAAACCTCTGGCCCATATAAGGGAAAATTTTCCCAGTGATCAATTCAATTAAATAAAAAACCCTCTAAACACCACAGCTTTCCTTCCCCAAATAAATGTGTAGTTAGAGAAGACTGCATAGTAAACATGAAAAAAAAAGTATGTTTTTTGGTTTATTTCTGACTCTGTTGGTCATGACTCTAGTTCCAAAGCTTTTACAAACTTCAGTAGAACTAAAAGCTGAGGTTTTGCTCTAGACCAACACTTAGCAGTAAAGAAAGGAATAAAGTGGACTCATTTCACTCTTTTTTTCGCAGCATAACCAATTTCAGAAATGTCTCCTTGGCTTAAACCAGTGAAAGTTTCTAGAACTGATGATACATCTGTTACTAAAGCGGTCTTTAAATGTGCCTCCTAGCCGAAAGATTTGCTTGATTGTGTGAGTGTACTGGCAGGAATTAAAAAAAAAAAAAAAAAAAAAAAAAAAAAAAAAAAAAAAAAGAATAAATTTATAGATGTTTACTTGAGACTGGACTTAAAAAAATACAACTTATTTTCACTTTTTAAACTTTTCTTGCAGAAATAAGAAGCAATACAGACACTGCACTATGTCTGACAATAAGAAATGGAAGGTTCTTATTGATTCAACACACTCAGAATCTCATTAGTTATCAAATGGGACTTGAGGACTGCCAACAAATAAACAACATTTTTTTTCATTCTCTGCTGCACAAAGTCACCAAATACAGATTAGTCTGGAGTGTATTTATTGTTCCTGCTAGAGGTGATATAAAATAAAAATCAGTTTTAGATACACAGATGTTTTTTTCTCCTCCTTCCTTCAGGCTGTTGAAGAATGCACAGAATGAAGTTCATTTCAAAAACTGGTATCAGAAACTACTGGCTGCTCTCCAATTTTGCGCTGGAAAAACCCTGAACAATGAGTTTTCTAAGGAGGAGAAACTTATCAGAATTCTGGAAGACATTGCCAAAAAAGTAAAATCTGCCAGTGACCCAAAAAGAAAGGTTTGTTAAAAAATCCCTGCTCCCCCCCCATCCCCCCTTTCATCTAAGTTCCTTCAGGTAATTTTGTGTTTTTCTAAGGTGACAGGTCATTTCTATAATGCCGTTTACGTAACTAAACCCAAGATTTGACTATAATTTGTAAAATTTCGTGCTGCTCTGAAAAAAAGTAAAACACATGTAGTTAATGGGCAAACTCTTCTCACTATTACTCTCAAGGGGAGCAGATCTTTTAAGCCATTTAAATTCCTCCATCAATGGTTTCTCAACCAGAATTGGAGGTGGTGAGAAACAGTGGCAAAAAACCTGGTTAACATTTTACTGAAAGGAACACTCACATTCAGCACCTCATCCCAGTATATTTGACTCCTGTAGAGCTGCAGTGTTTCTTGAAAATTTAGCTAAGAGTTGTCCTTCATAGGCTGAACATCCTAATTTCTTAGAAAAGCCAACCAGAGGGGACTATACTTAATATCTCAAATATAGCATTCAGCAATTTATAGTGTAAGTATATCTTCAGAGATGCATTTCTGGCAGTAGCAGGCTTGCAGTCTTCTCCAGCAGGTGCAGCTTTTATATTGCCTAGGTATATATCCAGTTCAAAACAGTTAATTTTCCAAGACAGCTGTTGTTACTTACCTGATGTGTAAAGCTGTTGCTTGCTGAGATCTCAGCAAGACAGACCGGAAAGCCAAATAAAAATATACCTGCCCCTGCTGGTTATCAGGAAAGTTATCATGAATTCTTTTTGCCTTGTTAAGGATTCAAAAATTTTCAAAGGATTTTTCAGAAAACTCTGTGTTGCCACTGAGAGTAGCAAAGCAAACATGGCAGTATAAAGGCAAAAATATTTGCAAAGACAAAAATCCATGTAAAGAAAAAAAAGTACTAGTGATATATTATGCATTACTGCTGATGCATAATTCAGATTTTAGAGATTAATCTTAAGGCTGTAGTTAGTGTGATACTGAGAAATTCCCAAACCTTGCAGTTAACATACCTACAGTTAGATGAAGGAGATCACAGTGTTGAGGCAACAAGCAACAAATTGTGAAGTTGTCTAGCAAGGCAGAGAAAATATGAGATGCAGCAGAGCAGGTGCAAGGCTAATCAGCCCCTAATGAGGGGTATTGAATCTGAACCTACATGACTGTATGAACTAGACAGTAAAAGCATGAATGTGGAGTAAAATAACAGTTCTCATTTTTAATAGCTGCCCCTCGGTGTCACCTCATTAGCTGTTATGAGGTTACATGGATGCTACTAGCTCCAGAAGTTGTACTGCTTTGTTTAAAATGTAGAAAGCCGGTAAACAGTTTAAAAGCTGCTATTATGTTCTTTCGTGTCACCATAATGATTCACATGTTGCAGGAGGTGTTAAAGGTGGAACTCATCAGACTTCAGCAGTTCTTCCAGGAGGTAAGGGTTTGTCGGCTTCCCCTGAATCCTGCACTTGTTGTCCAAGACATAGAGGCAGATGTAAGTATAGCTCATGCAACGGATTACATTTGTAATTATGGGATTTTTTTAGTATAAAGGGGAAGAGAGAGAGAATGGCTGGATTGACTGGGAAACAGCGTTACTGGTGTTAAGCATGAATCATTTGGTAGACTGACATCCAGCTTCAAACTGGGAGGCCTTTGTTGGAGGCAGAGGTGAAGGGATCTGATGGGGTAGGTGTTGCATGCATGTCTCACCTTACACAGTGGCGGCAGCAGAGATTTCAAACTCTGAGCAGCCTGCTCCCAGCTCAGCTGCCCTGCTGGGGTGTTGGGGTGGGCAAGAGCACCTGGGTCCCCTGAAGCTGAGACCTGATTACCATCCTGCCCAGGTAGCTCTTGGTGGCAGTTTTTTTATCATCCAGGACTCTCCCCTGTCATTAGCTGGGAGCAGCTAGAGGTCTCAAGCTAGCTCACTTTTCATGGAGGTGAGACTAGGGACATGACTGAGAAGTGCTAAAGTATTACGTATTCATAGTAACATACCTGTGTCTGTGACCCTTATGAAAACTTATTTAAAAGTAGGAGAACAGCAATGCTCTTAAGTGTTACTTAACTTTGACCCACGGTACTAAGATTCAATTCTTCGTTGATTAGAAATGTTGTCATAAACAATATTATGCCAGGAATAAGCTGTCCCAGCTCTGGAGAAGAAAAACATACCTAACAGCAAGAGAAAACAGACCTGAAGAGCCATATGTATTACCAGTTATAGCTGCCTAATTACAGCAATTTGTGCTCTATTTTTGTGCTCTGGCTCATTATCCACAGTGGACCTGATTCTAAGGGGTGCTGGTCCCTTCAATTGCCTTTGACCTGTGATTCTCCAAGTAATTGCTATTCAGCCTGGATCTCACTGAGAACAGAGGTCTTCCAGCACCCTGCAGGTTTGGGCCAATTGTGTATGATGTGAGTCAGAAGAATTTGAAGCCTGCTGCTTCTCACTGCTTTCAGGCTTTTTGGAAATAACTAATGGGAAGGTATCTCATCGTCCAGTCATGCTATTTATACAGCACCAGCTTGGCTGGACGGATACAAAATGTTTACATCTGAAGAGAGATGTTTTTTTCATTTTTCTTACATCATTATAGGCCATTATCTTGCTATAAATAAATGCAGCTTCTTGATTGAACTGTATGTCAGTATAATCATGCAAATTAGCATTTTTAAGTGCTTATAATTACCTAAATTTAATTCACTTTGGTATCATCTATTGATTTTACTCATAGCAAGCACTACTCCCAGCTCTATCAGTAATGCGTTACCCCTCAGTAACCTTTCAAGCATTTATTGAGACATTTCAATTGGCAAAATTCCATAGAGGGTCAGGATTTCATCATCAATTATGGCTGTTGCACATCGCAGGGGCATGATGTGGCCAAGACAAGATCTGCATGCTTGTGCCATGCTTTGAGATGTTTAGATGAAAAGCATAGAGGCAGCTGTGTCTAGTAGTGTGTTTGTTCAAATTAGCCTCCATTGCACTCCACCCAGTAAGGACAGTGGTAGCTCCTGTGGGGTGCTCATTATTTCTAGAAACCAGGCCATTAATTTACCATTGTCTTTGGTGTTTTTTCAGCGCATTCCCCCTTAACCCCCCCCCTCTTTTTAATGGTGATGATAATACCACTCTAACTCACATAAGGATTTACAGGCCTTGGCTCATTAATGCTTTTTGAAGCCCTTTAAGGTCTTCAGGTAGAAAGAGCTGTAGGGCATGAGAAGTCAGAGTTTATGTTTAATAAAGATAAATTCCAGATAAAATAGATTGTGATTTTCAGAATTTTCTATGTTGTCAGCTGAGGTGAGGTCACCAAAGAAATTAGCAGGTTTGTTTGCTTCCATAAGGTTTGTATGATTGGGCATATTTTATTTTTTTCAGAAAATAATAAGACTAAAGGTTTTTCAATGCTTTGCAGATTCTCATTACATCAGTCTTGTGTACTTCATCCACTCAGTTCAGGCCAGAGCTTGTTGTTAATAGACCTGGGTGAAAATGAAAAACAGTGCAGAAAATATTATTCATTTATATAATCTGATTAGTGAGTGAAACAAATTGTCTGGGAAAAATAAGTTCTTATTTTCCTCACCCAATTAAACAGTAATATCAAGAATTACTTATTGTTGCTATCAGTACTACTGAGCAGTATTTAAAGATGATATCTTTTCTGTGGGTATTGTATTAGCCTGATGTTTTGTATATGTGACACTTGTTCTTTTCTCTCATCTTTTTTTCCTTCAAGTCATGTTCATATTTTACATCCAATGCTTTTCCATTAAAAATCTCCTTCATCAACGCAAATGCTCCAAGTGGAAACATCAATGTTATTTTTAAGGTATGTTCTTCCTCTAATTCTTAGTTCCTTTTGTATGAAAAAATGTTGATTTGAAGTTCAGCTAATTTATATTTTAAACCTTGAGTCTGAGAATGTTTGAACAGTTCTGCTGTTCATTTTTCCCAATTATTTTTGACACTAGAACTTTTAATGGAATATACTGAGGCAGTGAACTGAACTATAAACTTTTTGATTGGTAGCGGATCTGATGACTTCCTTTCTGGAGACAAACAGGCTAAAATATGAAGTTTATATTTTAAACCTAGTTTATTTGCCACACTGAAGTCAGAGGGCACATCTCGAAGAAGAAATAGTTCAGAATGACGGAATCCAATAGCCGTGTCCATATGTCTCTAGCAAATCAAAACACCGGAGGATTAGAGACTGCATTTGCTACACAGAACTAATTCGGCCCCTATCAGTAAATGTTGGAAATGGGCTAAGGAAAAGGGAAGTGGAGGGAACAGCACAGGAGCTGGGTCTCATTGGAGTTGCTTGGAGAAACTGACTCTGAAAATAAACTCTGGTTTATTTTCCAGTTGTCACCTTCAGAGCTTCAGAGTTTAGGACAATGCTGTGTCCATCCACAAAACATGCATGCATCCACAATACATGCAATCTAAAGTTACTTCTCTTTCAAAAGATCAAAAGTCTTCCATAACAGTGAGTACTTTTTTAAGAAAAGAACACTGAAGTTCATAAAATGGCTGATGGACACAAAATCATAGAGTCATATAATTGCCTACTTTGGAAGGGACCTTTAAGATCATATAGCCAACCTAACTCTGACAAAAAACATCACTAAACTATATATCTAAGCACTGTATATATCCATCTTTTAAATACCGCCAGTGATGGTGCCTCAACCACTTCCCAGGGAAGCCCATTCCAATGCTTAATAACCCTCTCAGTGCAAAAATTTTTCCTAATATCCCATCTAAACCTCCTCTAGCACAACTTAAGACCATTTTCTCTTGTCCTGTCACCTGTTACTTGGGAGAAGAGACTGACCCCTACCTCTCCAGAACCTCCTTCCAGGTAGTTGTAAAGAATGATAAGGTCTCCCCTCAGCCTCCTCTTTAGGCTGAACAACCCAGTTCCCTCAGTGGCTCCTCATAAGACTTGTTCTCCAGACCCCTCACCAGCTTTGTTGCCCTTCTCTGGATATGTTCCAGCACCTCAATATCTTTCTTGTTGTGAGGGGCCCAAAACCAGACACAGCACTCAAGGTGGGGCCTCACCAGTGCCAAGCACAGGGAGGCTACTACTTCCTTAGTCCTGCTGGCCACACTGTTCCTAATACAGGCTAGAATGCTGTTGGCCTTCTTGGCCACCTGGGCACACTGCTGGCTCATATTCAGCCAGCTGTCGACCAACACCCTCAGGTCTTTTTCTGCCACACAGCTAGTCAGTGTTGCCAAAGGCATTATTCCTAGATATTCTGCAGTATCATGCTCCAAACAAAAAGTCTAAAAATTTAGTAAAATAAATTAAAATTTTCTGATCCTGTTAGAGGGAGTCAACCAAAGTTAACTTCTTCTGCATATTTAGAAAGCCAGTTCTTATGCTATTTCATGTGAAAATCAGTGTTCAATAGACAGTTTCCTACTTACTTGAGCAACTTGAGCAAATGCCTGTTCGTGGGGCATATATACATTTGTGCTGGATCTAACTATAGATAATTTTCCCTGCCCGGTAATGGGGCAGTTGGCGAACAACTAACTGTCCAGTTTCTGCAGATGTATTGTAGGTGACATCACCTTCTACTGTCAGCAAACCACTGTGCTAATAGCATCTTTTACTTGTACTATAGTACCATTGTTCATTCATGATGGGTAACACATGCATAAAATGATAAGCGCTGATATGGCACTGAATTGTCTACTGACTGTATATGTGGGGGAAGGAAGGAACATAAATGGCAAGAATAAGATTTTTCTCAGGTTTAAGTACTAAGAAAAAACAGTGAGAGATAAGATTTCCTTTAAATGAAAGGAAAATATGTTTTAATTATTTTTGTTAAACAATAATTTATGTCTCCTCAAGTACTTATTTCATGCCAGTAAAAGTCTTTAGGTTGGAATGCTTATATAAAAAGAATAAAGCACTTCAAAAATACTAGTAAAAGTCACACACACTATAGATAGGGTGGGCAGGGGCATCAGAAAAAGCTGGACTTCTGTTTTCACAGGCCATTTACTCAACCATGGTTGGAGATAATCTCTTCATTACATCTTGTAGCTACAATTAAAACCCCATTTCACTAAGATTGTTGTTTGGCTAACTCCATGGGGAGAGAGTCAACACTGCCTCACTGTTTGAAACTGAAAATGAATCCTGTCGTGGATAAAATATAAATTCATAATAAAATTCCCTTTCAGTCTGCTGCAAATACCAAGTGGCGAAGCTTAACAGAAAAATGCTGTCATTTGTGAAAAGGGATCTAGCATTAGGTACACTTTAAAATATAACTAAATTAGGATCCTACCTCCGGATTAAATTTTCAAACTCTAATAATTACATAGGAATAATAAGCAGAAAGGCTGCAGTTAATCGGGGAGCTTTTGTTACCATCTCTGTGGCTGCCAAAACCATTTCTGCCTATATGTACCATTTACTTTGTCCTTTTCTGACACAGAAAGATAAGTAGCAACTTTGAAGAAAAACAAGAGGGATTTACTGTAACGTGAACGTAGCTGTTTCAGTGAAGGAAAAAGTCCAAATGAAATAGGAAGTTATTTCTGTCTTATATTGAAGGGGAAACTTGGATTTGTTGTGCAATTTTCAGATAGGTGATGATCTACGTCAGGATATGCTGGTTCTGCAAATTATTCGAGTGATGGACAACATTTGGCTCCAAGAGGGACTGGATATGCAAATGATCATTTACAGGTGTTTATCTACAGGAAAAGGCCAAGGTGAGTTTTATACTATGAAATTTACCTGAATTACATTATCCATATCTCATGTAAATAAGGGTATTAAAAAATAGTCCTTTTAAGTTTTACTTTCATAGGTGTCTTATTTCTCTTCCCCCTTGAAGAAAAACAAGTGCTCAGAATTTCTGTTACTCAGACCCTGAATTGTACACTTGCCTATTCCTGAAAGTTTGTTTCATTTATTCATTTTGCCTCTCCAGAAAAAGGACAACCAAACTCAGTGAATTTTGTAGCAACTCAGGATAGAATATTCCGAAAGTCTCATCATCAGCTAGCACGAGATTCTTAAAAGTAACTTCACACATCAAAAAGAGAGCTTTGGAGAAAATTTGCCATAGCTAGTAAAGTTTTAATCCAATGTGATCCTGCATAGATACTTTAATGAGCTTGGATGCATGTGGCTACAGAAAGTACCTGTAGATGAGTGATGACAGCTTCGTGGTGTTGATTTTGAAATATTACTCTTGCAATTTATGCCGCTTAGGGCAGGCCTGACTCATCTAAAAGCTTTATTCTCTCTTTTATGGTTGTTACAGCAGAGCTGTAGCAGGGATATCAGTTGCTTGCTAAAGAAATTTACTGACAGCAATAAGCTTTCTATTTTTACTGACTCTCCAAATCTTTTACTGAAAATAATCCTTGCACAAATAGAAGACTGATGTATCCAGATTACCTGCTGTACAGAAACCATAAAAAAAAAAAAGCCCAACCCAACACCAAAATTCATTTATTTCCGTGCCACAAAGAGAAAATGAGGATGAATGATCTAAAGGAGTTAGGAGAAAGTATAGATGAATTCACAGATATGGAGGGTAGTTAAGGTGACCTGAGAAAGACTCCTCCCTTCTTTGTAGACACGGGAGTCAAAGCTTAAAGCTTCTGCTTCAAAGGGAAGAATACTATTTCTGAACATAATATTATAGTCTCTCATATATACTAACACTTAATTTTATTTTTGCCAAGAAAGTTGCAGGATTCATCTGCAAATGATATTCTCTGCCTGATAGTCTCTTCCTTTTGGCACTCAACGGCAGAAAACCTCTCAGTGTATGACAGATTTCCCACATGATGTCTTTCCATATGAGTTATGGAAGTGTTAATATAATTAGTTTACACTTAATGATTAAGGATAATGAAGGAGAGTTCACCAAGTAACGTGCCTGTGGTCATATGGGGCGTGCTTAAGTAGACTTGTGTACTACTTCTTCCAAGTCCTCGTTGAACAACTTGCTCCATGGTCCACCTTTTCACACAAGGGATATGTGAGATGATAATTCCATAGTCATGTGAATGTGGAAATCATTTTTCACGTAGATGTGCAAAGCAGATGAAACACTGGTAGGGTGCCACTTCCCAGGGATGATATTTTAGAGGAGCCTGTTACCAACTGAATTTGTTAAAGGAAGTCCTTCCTGTAATGCAGAGTTGTGGGATGACGTGCCAGGGGACCCCACACAGAGACAGAAGGCTGGCAAGCCACGTCTCAGTTCCAAAAAAGGAATTAAGTGCATGCAGTAGAGACAAAGGATTGAAGTGAAGCATAGCAAAATGCTTGGCTTTTCTCTGCACTTCAAAGTCCCAGGTTATGTCATCCTGGATCAGACTAATTTCTGTACTATCTTGTATCCTTGCTCCCAGCTGTGATCAGCATCACATGCTGCTCAAAAATTTGTATAGCATTCTTGGCAATAAAAATATATGAAATAACTTTTTATTTCGTAGCGAACATCCAGTCCTATTTTTTATATGTTTTGGGTTGTTTGTGTACATATTCTACCCACTTTGAATCTTGTTAAATTGTTGGCTTTGTTGGTATCTTGAGGCACTTATGTCCATAATATTGGGTTTGGTGGGTTTATTTCTCTTTTGCAGAACTGACACTTCTTACAAGTGTCCTTTGGGTTTTGTTTCCTAAGAGATTGAGAAAAAAAAATAAAATCCTTATCTGTATTTTCTGTTGCATTCATTATTTTATCAACTTTTAAGTATATATTTTTTTCTGCATGGAGTGATCCAGTAGCATGCAATATGCATTGATGGTCCTCACATCTTTTTGTAGTTGAAGGTTTGTCATATGAACTCTTTTCTGTCTGATTAGGATTGGTACAGATGGTGCCAGATGCTACCACACTAGCGAAGATCCACAGGGAGTCTGGCCTGATAGGACCATTGAAAGAAAACACAATTAAAAAATGGTTCCGTCACCACCATCCTCTGGAATCAAGTTACCAAGAGGTAACATCATAAAGAAGCTTGTTATACATTTCATGTTTTACCAGGGAAAAAAAGAAAGCAAATGGTGGTAAGCAGCAAAAACAAATGACTCAGACTCAAGATAAACAACTCACATGTATAGAAGCCAGGGAATTGACTTAAATGCCACTCTAAGCAGATACCACTTGGATCAAGTGCACTGTAATACATTTTCTATAAAAATGTGTCACAGACATGTTTTGAAATGTAGTAGTAAAATGAAGAGCTGAAGTAGAAATTAAGTATAGACTCCCAAAGCATTTATTGTTTAGGTCAACTCTGTGAATACTTCATTTTATATAAACTATCAAAAATCCTGTGGATTTCCTGTATTTGGAAATGACCATGTCAATACTAATAGTTTTAGAAAGCTGTTTATCAAAACTATCTAGTCATATGATACATAAGATCATGGTTTTCACATCACATTGTGGGATCTCATGTAATGCATCTGATTTTATTAAAGCAGGCTTTATGCATGAGCAAAAAAAAAATTGGAAATTTTATTTATAGAAGCAGAGATTTCCCTTTGAAAGGAACTCTCTCTATTCATTCTTTGTTGGCCAAGCATATCTGTGAAAAATCTTTCAATGTTTATGTTGCTGCAACAATTTTTAAAACTCTATTCTGTGCCCACAATAGATTGCTAGCAAAAATTTTAAATTTAAAGGGGAGCCTTGAGTGTTTACCACTCTGAAAATGAAGTGTTCTTATAGAAGTTTATTAATAGATATATAGCATAAATATATTTGATAAACTTTAGTAATTTTCTAATTATTCCATAGGCATTTGTTTATCCACAATTTCAGAAGGAGTACTTGAATTCCTAATATATCATCTTGAGTCAATTAAACAGGACCAATCTTTATAGACTTCTTTTTACAAGTTTATATGTTCATAGTTTTATGGTAGAAGTGCAGCCAACATTTCAATTGAGAAATGAGATGCTATTAGTTATTGATGAGAACCTGATTTCTTGCTGCAGCTGCAGTTTGTAAAATCTACCATTAATGTGGAATATTCTAAAACCAATTTCTACCCATTTTCTTTCAATTTTTTAAACATATAAAATGCAGTCAGATCTGATTGCTTAGAGCATGCATAAAATTGCTACTGTGCATTCACATTGGGTTTGCTGGTGAGTGAACCTTTCTCTTTTATTCCTTAATCATTTTTTCACCCATACAATACTAAGGTGCTCAAAAAACTAATGCAGAATAAGCTTTAATATCCTCATTTTACAGTTGGGTGAACAAAATCAGAGAAAGCTTAGGTGTTTTATCCAAGGTCATCAAAGTGAGTCGTACAGTAACACATAAAATTCAACTAGCTCTTATGCTGTGACCTAAGTCTTCCACGGTGCTGTCATCCATGTCAGCCATTGCAGGTGACATCCTGCATCTACAGGGACATCCTGAATGCCTAAATAATTATTTACCTTGACTAACGTAGGTTTTGTCCAAACGAATAACGATCACAATTTAGGATTGTTTGGGTTTCTATATACGTGAGTTACATTGGGATTTAGATTCATGGGAGATTAAGACTTCTGAATAAGAATTGCATTTTCAGTTCTTAAACTGCAGTATATAAGATTAAAAAAAAGACAAGAGCCATTCCTTATCTTTTGGGTTAGAAGACTGATCATCATTTGAATCAGGAATAACTCTCCCCTGAGAGAGAACACTGAATATGTGTGTTGTGGAAGAGATTGGGTAGATTCTCTGACTAGAAGAAATCGCAATTATTAAATCCTTACCACTGAAGTTAGGAGAAAACTTGGGATCCACCTATGGATGTTTGGTGAGCTTGTACATTTTCCTACGTCTGCTGTGGGCACATTTTCTTCAAATGGCAATGCCACTATGTAATATTGTAAAGAGATAGATCTGAATGAACCAGCCTACTTCAATGAAGCAGACTAAATGTGAAAGTACGTATCTCCACCATGCAAAAGCATCAGAGGAGTAGGTTGCATTAAGCACAACTGCTAGTGTGGTTTTTTGTTTAATCACTGTCTTGGTTTAATCACTCTCTGCACAGCACCCAGTTTGATCCCATAGTCTGTTCAGATTCACAGATGCTATGAGAAGAAAACAATTTAGCCTTCCTTAGTCTCAATTCATTTCTGTAAAATGGGGTTTAATTCTTTGGGCTGGAATAATATGAGACTTGACTAATTAGGATTTGAGAAAGACAGTTGAGTTCTGGAGAACAAAAAGATGTCTGTAGGTACAGAACTGTACAAAGAGTCTAAAATAAATTTATAAAGCAAATGGTTAAATTTGAGGATTTCCAACTAATTTCCAAACAATTGTTTTTGCAATATACATGCATGCTATTGAACAGAAAACGTCAGCTTCCTGCCAAGAAGCTTGATTTTCTTAGGTACATTTCACCTTAGAAATTTTCCGTAGAATTCCAAGTATCCATAAAACACAAAGTTAAAACCTCATGTATAAAATTGGTCTTGCATTGTAACTCTGAAACTGATGCATTACTTGTTTGAGTACCACTGCTAGAAACACCCATCTCTTAAAATTTTAGCAATGTGCATAGCATTTATAGAACTATCATTTTTGTTTCTCTTGTTACTGTCACAAGCAAAGACGTCTCTGTATATTTCCAGCAAATGCTTTTGTTTTACTAATTAGGCAATACGGAATTTCTTTTACTCCTGCGCTGGCTGGTGTGTTGTTACCTTCATTCTGGGAGTCTGTGATCGACACAGTGACAACATAATGCTGACAAATGCCGGACACATGTTCCACATAGATTTTGGAAGATTTTTAGGTCATGCACAGATGTTTGGAAGCATAAGAAGGTTAGTATCTATAGTAACACACATATTAAACTTTAAAGCAGCATTCTGAAAAATCACAGTCTTATCAACACCCATGGAAAAAATAGAAATGAGATCATGGGGTTTTTTCCTTTCTGAATTTTTCATAACTTTCATCTTTTCATTTTTCACATAACCTCTAAAAATACAAAAATTACTGGAAAAGGAATTAAAATGACATGTTGGAGATTCTCTTTCTGTCTAAAAAAAAATAAATCTAAATCCTTGTTTGGTCGGAGATTTGAATGATTCAGTTCAATAGTGATCAGAACATTAGACTGGCCTATGTCAAAAGAATTCTGATGTCCCGGGATTTTTATAGCATAGGAGCATTCCTATAATGCGTCCAAAACCGTAACTGTATCTAATTGAGCACTTTCTTCCCTCATTCAGAGAAGAAACCAAATTTTCCAGATAGACATGGAGAATAATTACATTATGCTTCTGCAAACATTTTCATTATCTTTTGAAGTTTTACATCTAACCAGAGTGAGCTTAGGGGTTGTTTTTCAAACGTCTGATTTTACATAAACAAGACTGATATTTTTCTGTATTTGTGTCTATCTGTGATGTAACTATCCCATGATAAAGATAAATAAAATAGTGTGATTGTATATTCTAGTTCCTAATGTGAACATACTATGGAGGAATGGATTGTAATGGAATAGTAATAGATAGGATAATGCCACTGTATGTAAAACACAAAGAAGCTGATATAGCAGAGTAGAGAAAAGATAAATGATCCTTAATACTGACAAGATAAGTAGTGGGGGGGGTGGTGGTGTGTGTGTTTCCTGTATGTTTCCTGATAATTTCCAGAACTAGTCCCAGAATTAACTTTGAGGTAATGATTCTTTTCTTTTCTTTTTTTTTTCCCCTTTAAGCTGGCCTTTGACTATTTGAGACTATCTCAATGTGTTAGACAGAAATAACAGCGTGGGAGTATTGATATGAGAGAAGCTGATGGGGCTAATAAGTACTTCTAAGCCAGGCAGTCAAAAGATTTAGTTGCAGTGCTCAGAATTATCATCAATCACTCAAGATATGCTCCCTTAATCCTACTTATTTGCTGTTCAAAGAATAAAGCAGACCAGAGTAATAAAAAAAAGATACTCATGCACACTCTGAGTCAAGTGCTGCATCCCTCAATCCAATAAACCCCCTTTTGGAGCCTAGCAGGAGTTTCCTTAAGCAGTAATTTTACATGAGCAAAGAATTACCTAGGTTGAATGGCAGGATGAAGCAGATATGCGGGGGGACACACAACAACCAAATTTAAACAGAAATCATGTAATAGCAATAATAAAAATGGATGTTCATTTTGCTGGTTTACAACTCAGTCATACTACACCTTCTCATAAAGTCTAAGAAAATTTCTTAAAATATAGTCACTTCCATAAACAGCAGCCATTTTTTCCTATTTTTCCATGCACAATATTGCTTTTAAACTATACAGTAAAATACTGCATTTTAGGACCTCCATTCATGGAGTGCCCTCGTGGTTCTTTAGTAAAACTGGGACTCACGCGTAACAGTGGGATGTGAACATCATGGGAAAATGGTTGTCTTCCTCATATCCACAAGCAACTGAGCACACCCAGTATTAATGACCATAGTTCTCGTGAGCTGTATGTACCTTCATGAAATTTAACACATTATTTGTAACACATTTCTACATCATATAAATTTCAAGCTCTCTCAAAATTTGAAACCCTCAGTGCCATTTACATCTCAGAGGGCTGGAGCACCTCTCCTGTGAAGACAGGCTCAGAGAGCTGGGGCTGTTCAGCCTGGAGAAGAGAAGGCTCCAGAGAGACTTCTAGCAGCCTTCCAGTATCTAAAGGGAGCTACAGGAGAGCTGGAGAGGGACTCTCTGTCAGGAAGGGTTGGGATAAGATGAGGGGTAATGGTTTGAAATTGGAAGAGGGGAGATTTAGATTAGATGTTAGGAAGAAATTCTTTCCTGTGGGGGTGGTGAGGCACTGGAACAGGTTGCCCAGAGAAGCTGTGGCTGCCCCATCCCTGGAAGTGTTGAAGGCCAGGCTGGATGGGGCTTTGAGCAACCTGCTCTAGTGAGAGGTGTCCCTGCTCATGGCAGGGGTGTTGGAACTCGATGATCTTTAAGGTCCCTTCCAACCCAAACCATTCTGTGATTCCCATTCCTTGCCTCACAAGGCAAGTCCGGAAATAAGCTTATGCTCTGGTTTCTTTAACAGCTCTTCATATTAGATTTTTGAGTTCTTTGCACTCTCAAAAGTATGCTACTAAAATAATATTGCTAAAACAGCAGCACAATGCTTTTCAAATCTTTATAGTTATTAATGCTGATAGGTGGCTTTAAAGAATTAAAAGGATCTGATGAAAATCCCTATACATGCAACTGGTCTTCACGTACATCACACCAGCAAACTTTTTTTTTTTAATGGAATCTATGCAAATGAATGAAGGCTTATAGAAAAGGAGTCACTGTCTGAACTGTTTAAAATAGTCATTCCTTTCAGAATTTAGGAAGATCACTTGCTTGCCACAGCTGCCCGTTTTCTATTCTCAGGGAGTGCTTTTTGTCATTAGCAAACTCTTACTCTTCAGAAAGCTTCGCAAGGGTAGGTCCTCTCCAGTATTCTACATATGGAGCATTTCTTCTGATGTAAATAAAGTGAAAAGCATACGTGGCTGCTTTGAGAATTGCATGCTGTCATGCATGGGCTGCAGTTCTTTATATCAAATCCAATATGAGTCTTCAGAGAACCCTTTGAAGCTGATACGATTCATGCAGTCATGCTCACTTTTGCATTCGTGATTGTATAACACCCCAAAAAGGGATTAGTTAGCTTTTCAAATTCCTGCCCTCGTCTTTAAATGATGTCCAATAAATCTGCTCAGTTTTGAGTCCAAGGCACAAATCAGTATCTCAGCTCTTACTGATTTCAGAGGGAAGGGGAATCAGAAACTTTCAGTCTTTTCTAGTTCTATGTACCTTCGCAGTGCAGCAAATGTTAAATAGCATTAATAACCTGACTTTACTTGGGTCTAGAAACTAATGTTTCAGAAGTGTTGGAGAGACACATATGATGTCTCTAGCCAATAGCGTAATAACAGAACTTGGCAGAAGAATTATTTCTGAAGTCCCACAGGGAACTTTCCTGCTAAACCATGAAGTTTCAGTATCTCTTTTTTTTTTTTTCCCCAATCATACTGGATGACATGTTTTGTTAGTGGTAGTAAAATACTCCTTCTTTCATTCTCTAATCTAACTGCCACATTTCACCCTACATTCGTCCAAAGCATTGAGTTCTGCAGATGCACTTCAAACTGTATGAAGAAACATTTCTCATTTAATTTCATATAACCATCGTGTTCTTCGTCTACTGAGCATCCTGTGGCAATCATCTTAAGCCCACTCTGACTGAAATAGGTGTAATATTACCCAAGTAATCAAACAGGACTAGGTCGGTCATCAAATGATACAGAAGGTTCATGGTTGTACCTGATCGGCTTTCTTTGCTTTTGTTTTCTCCTTTTCAGTTCTGACCAGTTCCTTTAGAACAGTTCTCCTTTGGTGAATTAAGCAAAAAGAGATTTATTAAAATCCTGTGCTAACTGAACTAATCCTAACTTCAGCAGCCTTATCCTCTCCACTACCAGTCACTTCCAGCACTGTTGTCTATATTTGTTTAGACAATGATGTGTAGTCTGAAACCTGATGGCAAGTTATGGAGTAGTCCAGCTCTCATGGCACACTACATATTCACCTTTTGATAATCTGGATGTCCATTCTTTCTAAAAATTGCTTTTAATCAGTCATCTTGATTATTTGCAAACCTCACTGGCCTTTCTTTTCCCTGATCTGAATCACAGAGACCCTCTTGTCTGCTTGCCAAACTAATTCTGCATCTTGGCACGGTTTTCCCAGAAGTTAAATCTGCTAAGCTGGTTTTCTTCTACAGAGTTAATTACTAGAGGCAGCCCAACTATTCCATTGGGAAATTCCAATTTTTTGAAGGAAGTTTCAAAAATGTGGGAAAATGATGTTTCCCACACTTTCTTCCTACATCGTTATCCTTTTATACTGGAAAGCACTTAAGAAAGTCTGAGTATGTGGAAAAGTAGAAGGATCCCTTTTTATTTAAAAAGTAACACTTTTCATTTTTAGTGTTAATGACATAAAATAAGTGGTACCGCTTCACTAGAAGGGTTTATTTGAAAAGATGGATTATTTTCAGGTATTTTCTTTCTAAAACAGAAAAGTTGGCATATGGTCAGGGAAAAATAAGTTGTATCTGTAGTCTTTGACTACATTATATCTACATGTGTTTTATCTTTTTCTTAGAAATAGGAAAAAGTAGGGAAGAAGAAAGATAGTAATTTGAGAATTTCAAATTTTACTGAAAGGTGAAATATGCATAAAGACCTAAAGGTGGAAGAGTGTTACCTCCAAGGTGACAAAGGCCAAAGGGGCTTGAATTTATGAGGCAAGAAGTCCATCACGTCTAAACATCAGGCGTCTCTAATTGCCCCAAATTAAACATCAAAAGCACAAGTCAAGTCTGAGAACGTATGAGCAGCTCAAGTTACAGGCATGAGTTTCAGCTGCAATTCTGTTAACTTTGTCTGCCTTGAAGAGTAGATATCTCTTGTTGCTGTTTTGATGCTTTCTCCAATTATCAAGCCTGGATGGTAGTTTGCCCTTTACCATTGGTTAATTTATTTTCAGTAAAAGCCTCTTGTGGAGGGCATTCAACTAAAGCTTTTAAAAATCAGAGCAAATTATGTTCACTGTCTGCTTTGTGTCCTAAATTTTTTTTTGTTATCTTTTTCAAAGTACCCAGACAGTTCCCATACAGTGTCTGTATGGATTTGACTCTATCTGGTTTTGTTCATCCAAGTGCGTTGTGGTTCTGCTGAATTGAGTTCCTGGAATCCTGGTCTGCTGCAGCTGCCAGTGTCTTGGCTTTTCATTTCAGTAAAGCATGGCATAGACTGCTTTCCTGTCTCTGGGAACAACCACTTTCTTGAAGGAGTTATGTATTTTTCTAAGAACTAGCTGGCCTAGAGAAATTGTTTGATGCCCTCAGAGCCACCAGTAGAATTCCCTCTGCTTTGGGAGATCTGCTGCACAGGAGTTAAAGTGGCTCCCTATCATCTTTCTGCTTCAGAGATTTCTTCTTGCCCTCTACCCTTCCCTCCTTCCCTTTCTAGTAATCATTCCAAGATTTTTTTTTTTAGAATGTGACTTTAAAGACAAGAAGTTTAACAATAAAAAAGAAATAGAAGGGGAAGAACACATCACGTTCATTGTCCATTTTGATTATATGATTTTATTTGTTACCCTTTTCAAAGTATAACTGTTACAGAGATATATTTTCTCTATCCTACTCCCATTAGAAACATCTTAATCTATCATCTCTGTCTCCAAAAGCTTTCTATACATAGCTTTTTATGTTGGGGGGAGCTGTTCTCACACTGTCAAGTGTAATGCTTATATTCAGGGGAGCTGTTCTCACATGCAGTCGAGTATATATCAAGCATTTTTAAATTAATCTGCATTGTTTGGTCTCGGTATCTTTTTCTGCTTGTTCTGCACACTATGCCTTGATCCTTCATCCTGAACGGGAAAGCATACTGATATACTTAATTCATGTAAGATTTCATCCCCTGCCCTAAGGAATTTCTGTGCAATTCAACTTCTTCATCAGTGGTTTATTTCTCTGTTTTGCCTGGTTGTTTACAAAACTCTTGCAACAATTTATGACTCTATTTTCCAAATAGCCATCTCATATGTTAGCTAAATATTTGGTAGGTATGGGATATAAGCCCACTTGTTCTATTTATTTTAAGGCAACTTTTAGGTCTGACTTTTAAAATCTTTTTTTCAGTACTAATGGTCAGTGAGAACACAAAAAGCACTTATCCAACAATCTCTATTAACAAGAGGAATTGCTACAGTCTTCTTGTGAATTAACTCTCAATTGTTTTATCAATAGGGTTAGTAATAAACTCCTAACAAACCTGGAAGATTTGGTAGTCTTAGGAAATGGTACAAGGTATCAGGAATGTTGTACTGAGCAGTTGAAAATATGGTTATTGAACATGAAGTATAAAAATGATTTAAATCCACCTTAACTTTGTTACACAACCTGGTTGCTGATGACTCTGAGACACTCGATGACACTCGATGTGTGTGTCTGAATCGAGGATCCTAACTCAGATCAGAAGGTGCCTGAGCTGGACATAGAAGTGCCTTTTAACCAGTCAATGTAAAATGCATGATTGCAAAAGGACAATGCTTGAAACTATTGAAGGACATGTATGCTCTTAAAGCAGAGTACATCTTCTTTCAGGGAGAATCATTTTTGGATTCTTCCAAAATGTACAGGCAGTTGGTTGTACAAAGCGGTTGAAACTCTGCAACACAAGTGAATAAATTCTATGGTCAGACTGAAGAATAACTAGTGATCACAGCAGAGACTGGGGCAATGCAGCCATCATGAAATCCATTAAAAGATGCCTCAAACTAGTTTCTGCTTTCCTGTCATAAGTCTATTTCCAATTTACTTCTTACAAGAAAAGGTTCCAGATGAGTCCCTGTAGCAATACACACTGCAAATTCTAGGGCTACACTAAGAACTGTAACCATGTCTAGCCTCGGTTGTAAACATTTGTGTTAGCTGTACTGTCACTTAGCATAGTAATTCTATGGGACCAGGTGTAGTCAAATGTTCACGATTTAGGATCTTCAGTTGGCCCACAGTGAAAGGGATTTAGTTTCCTGCACTTTACACAGGAAAAGAGGCACAAATAAATATTTATTTAACATCGGGAAGCTAGATGTTAACAGAATTATGAATCAGAGCACTTAGCTTAGGCAAGGATTATAGCTTGTTTTCTACCGTATCCGTTAAGCATGATTAAATCTCGATGTAACCAATTCAATTACTGACAGAAACAGATAAATCCTTCAGAACAGGCCAGTTCAATATGTAAAGTATTTCTTTTATTACTGATAGTAATAGTGGGTAGATCCAACACTAATTTTACTGGAAAGCTAACATTAAGGCTCTGATAGTGAAAAATATTGATAATAGCAAAGTTGATGCATACATGAGAAGAACCAACTTAATGAATAAATAAGACCATAATGGTTTAAGAACTGTCTGCAATTACCAAAGGAATTCAGGACGTTCTGTCTAGTTTGACATTTCTGCCTCTAAAGATAGATGTTAATATAAAAATAATGTGGGTGAAACTGTAATCAGAAATTAGATTTAAAATTTGCAGCAAGAAACTTTTTCTGGAGTAAATATCTCAAACAGCATCAGAAATGGCAGAAAAAAAAAGAGTTAAAACCACGTTATCTGGAATAGACTTGACTTTTGACCATTTGGTTGAAGAATATAGGTCAGAAATATTAGATGCATGTTTTGAATGTCTAAGCCATGTAGTTTACCTGAGCCAAGGATGCTAAGGATATTCAGGAGTCTTTCTGTGTAAGTATTAAGGACATAAGGTAACAATAAATTCAGACCATTTTACCCAAGACTGTGTCTGGTTGAATCTTGAAAACCTCCTAGGATCACCTCTCTAGGCAACCTGTTTCAATATTTAATTATCCTCCTAGTGAGGGCTTATTTTTCTTATGGCCTCAGCTGTTTAAATTTTCTCTCTTATTCTTGACTGGATCCATCTTTTTCCTAACCTCCAATAGATGCTGTTTGGTGTCCTGAAAACTTTCTTGCCTCCTAGGTTAACAAGCCCACTTTCCTCAGCCTCTCTTTATGGGCAAGTACTCTATGAGGCCTCTAAACATCTTGGTGACCCTCTGCTAAACTTACTCCAGTTTAGTGACATCTGTCTTGTTTTGGCAGGGATTTGACTAACAAGTATTAAGTAAAAGATACCAAATAGCTGTTCTGCCATGAATTCAGCTTAGGATGCTGTTAATCTTCACCACGCCCAGGCCTCATATTTGGCCAGCCATTGGCTTGCTGCCCACCACCTGGGGGACTTTGTCAGTGAAGACTGAGGCAAAGGAGGCGATGAGTACCTCAGCCTCATCTGTGCTCCCATGTCACTAAATCACTAATCAGCAGCAGATCCACATTTCCTTGATTCTACCTTTTGTTAATGATGTATCAGCAGAACTTCCAGTTGCACTTCATGTCCACCACCAGTTTTAACTCTAGCTGAACACTGGCTTTCTTAACAACATTTTTGAGTGCCTAAGTAGAGTTTCTGTATTTCTGCTTTGTAGCCAGTCCTTACTTCTACTTGCTATGTATGTCATTGTTGCCTTGAAGATTAGTCATGCATTCCCTGTTTGGACAAGCAACTCTCCATCTGTCTGTTACTGGAAATAAAAGCTATTAAAAATACAACTGAGAGTAAATCCCTCAGGATAAATAAATTCTGGGGGTTTTTTGAAAGCTGTTTCAAATTTGCTAATTCACTTCTCTCTTCTGTTCCTTTTTATAGCATTGTAATTACTATTTGGCAATTGAAATTTAGACTGTCGTTTTATTTAGATGTGGATGGATATATGTCATATCTAGGTGGGTTGAGTAATAAAGTCTCTGCAAGAGGCTGTTTACACTTTACAGGAGCAGACATGTATCTGTGGAACTGTTAGCAAGATTTCTTCACTAAAAGAAACAGAACACAGAAAAGTTTTCTAAACAAACCCGAACATAGATATGTAGTACAAGCCAGTGAAAATCCTAGTGGTAGCAACTGTCATTGAAGTCAAAGAGAAAACTGCTGTCAAGTCCAACAAGTGAAGTACTTATATTTTATGCAAAGCTTGAAACTACTTCTGTGTTATGAGGTCACTTAAAATACATTTATATAGTTTAGTTTCTATGCTTGCTGAAGAGACCATCATCTCCTGTAACAGTGATCAGAAGAATAATAAGCACTTTAGAGTTCTCCTGGAACATTTGCCTTTCTTGAGAAGTTATTTTTTCCGGGATAGAATCGTTTTGTGAAATAGAGAAGAAAGTATAGATACCATATAACTTGATGTAAGTTAATGTAGCCTCGGCAGAGGTCCTGTAACTTTCATAAATATCATTATCATAAGTTAAGAAGACACTGCCTAAATAAAACCATTACAGTGCAGAACTGCTTTAACAGCCATTCACGGGGAGTACCTACCTGTGCTTCAGTATAAAGATGGAAGGACACATTAAATGGCATACCATGAGGTTTGTGATGGGACTGTCGTCCTTCATTATTTACATTAGTAACCAGTATAATGGGATAAAGAATATGTTTGTCCATTTTTCACTAGAGGCCTATTGTAAGAGTTTTTGACTGTGATGAATGTTTGGATTAGCAGTGATAGGTAGTTTTTCAGAAGGGGATCTGAGAGTTAAACTACAGACAAGTTGAGTATGAGTTGATGATAGAATATTGAATTGGAAAGCATGAAATGTGAAATAATAATTTTGCTTTATGTGACACTGCTAAAACTTCAGCTGGAATATTTGCAACATTTTACTTTTAGAAAGATGTGTGTAAGGAGTCAAGAGAAATTACAAGGAGTACTGGGGAAAGCAATTAAAATTAACAGACATCTGGAAAACAAGACTTATGAGAAAAGGTTGAAACAATTTTGTACAAACAATTGAGGAAAGACATAACAGTCTGCAAATACGTTAGAGGATGCTGTAAAGAAGATCGGATCTTCATGTTCCCTTAGGAAAGAATAAGAAATACTAGGATGAAAGCACAGCAAGGTTAGATTAGGCATGTAGGGGAAAAAAAACTCTGCGAGGGGAGATTCTGGAACAGAAATTTGATAGGGAGGTTGGAGAGCAACTCTGTCACTAAAAGCTTTGAGAATAGGCTAAATAAGCATCTCAGAAGCATGTTTATGGTCAATTTTGTCCTGCTAAGCAGGAAGATGGAGCATCTTTTGTGGTTCCCCTTCTAAGCACATTTTTTATGACTCTTTATGTGCTTGCTTGAGACAAATTGTATTGTGCAGTTTTTCACTATTTTATTCTTTAATGTATGAAGGAAATATACTTGTTCATGTTTTTTCTGTGTCTACAAATACATATATTACAATGATTAGGTATTTTCTCTTGGCTTAGAGAAATAAGTACTCATATTTTGTGTGAGTGTGTTCTTCAGTAAGCTTTCGGCTTTTGCTGCAGAGCAAAGGATGTCAGCATTCAAACACTCCCTAAAAGCTTTTCCTATGTTACTAGATACATCTGAATTCCATGTAGTCATGCTGAGTACTATCAGTCACTCTGGACTCAGCCAAAATGGTTTTAAAGCAGTCAGGGAATATATGGGGGTGTATGCTGATGAGCAGATGATTTTTAAATCACAGATAGTTCTGTATGGTTTCTCACAGACTGTCTCCTATGTCCATATGACAACTTGGACTACATCTGTTTTGATCTTATTGTATTACTGTGTGTGACTTGAACTTTTCCATAACCATACTATTAGGAAGTTTAGATTGGATCAGAGTAAAGGTCATTTGGTTTTGGTTACTTAATATGCTTTTGTTACTTAATATAAAAGTAAGTCAGTATATCATTCTGAAATATTCTGTACCGTGAGACTCATAGTAGTAAAAACTAAAACCACTGTTGACCTTACAAGCTTTGCTAATCTGTTTACATCTAGTGTTTCATAACAAATCCTGATGACCTTACTGGTCTTCTATCTAGGAACGCAACATATTTCTAGCCTACGATGGAGTCTCAGTAAATGTTCCCATCACCCCAAACCAAGTTTGTTTTTGCATGATGATCTCTTCAGTTGCTTGAGGTTTCCTTTCTTTCCTCCCTCTCATGACATATCATCCAAACATTCTTAATCTCCAGAGGAACTGCAAAGCAGATTCCCATGAAAATNGAAGAGGTGGGGGGAAAGGAGGAAAAAGGAGTGAACAAGCTGTGATAAGGTAGCTTTAATGATTTTGGAAGGCTTATTGGCTGTACATCTTTGGTCTGTATCAAGGCATGTCTGTTCTCTCAATGAGGCTTTTTTTTTCTAGAAATGATGGAATGCAACATTACCGTTTTATAGTAGAAGTCATTTAAAAGAGCTTCAATTCTGGTTTTCTTTCTGTATTTCTGTGTTTCTATAAAGGAAAAAAAGGCTTTTGGTCTTCTACAGAGATATGGTAAAAGGCTTTTACTTGAAAATACTTCATCATACCAGTTTTGTTAGACTGATGCCAGTCATTTCATTAATTTGATGGAAGCAGCAAGTTGTAATAAATACATGTTTTAGGTTACGGGGCTCTAGCCCCATTGGCTGTATTACAGTAAGTGGTCTTTAAACAACCTATGGATGTCAAGTATTATAGGGCTTAGTTGAGGGTATATTTTGGAGTAAGAATTTATATCTTTTAGATAACTTCATATGAGAAAACTATGCAATAGATTTATGTCCAAATGAGTGATGGCTTTCATAGTTATTACTACAAGGCCTTTTGGATGAATTGCATATCTTCTTGCCATCATGTAATATGATCTTAGCTATGTGCCACAAAGAAGGCTGTCAGTTAGAGATGTGCTGGTTTAAATACAGAAAAGCAGCCTGTGAACCAGGTAAGGTTCGTTTACAGACAGATGTGTGGGAATGATAAATTAGAATGCTAATGTGACCCCAGGACAGGCAGTGCTTTTTTTCTAAAGTAAGCTAAAACAGCCTCTATTGTTGCTGATGAAAATTTTCCCATGCATGATGGACAGTGACTTGACTTATCTGTTTGTAATTTTGCTGGAGTAATTTTTAGACTATCTTCCTTCTATGTTTTTATATTCCAAAGGAGTTTGTGAAAGCAGCAAGGAACATTCTGCATCTATATGCAGACGTTCAGTCCTGTCAATTGGTTTTTCAGAATCCTTTATGTACTCTTCAGTGAGTAAGCATCTCCTCCCACTGAAACTTTGCTTTTTAGCTTTATTGTGATAAATGACTGTGTTGTTCCTTCTAGTGGGACTTGTCTTCTATACTAAGTTGGTTTTATGTGTTTTTATAATTTCAATTGCAGTGTTTCCTTTATAGACAGTGGGCTTACTTAGACACGTGCAGGAATGGAACTTCAACATCTGACTGATTGCCAGGTGTAACTTAAGAGAGAGGCTCTGATATCAAAAGACCTTGAGTAAAACCAGGGAAAGGAAGTTTCTACACTGTATTTTGCAGGTTCACAAGAGATGACAGGCCTACCACCGTTGAAGACCGTCTAAAATGATACCAAAACATTTAAGAACATTGTAAAACTGCTTAAAATAATTTTACAAGTAAAATCAATCTATAAATAATAAAATATCAGTTACATGTTCAAGTGGATCTTTCAGCAACAACAGTAAGAGAATTGACTAATGTTGCAGTCATTGCATTATGTGGCATTTGGCTCACAGCCCAACCGAACAATGTTAAACACCATATTTCTTCCAGTAAAGCAATTTCTGATTGCAGTATCTCCTTTCAGCTCAAGTAGCTTAATATGGGAGACTTGGACTTGCTCAGAAAGTGCTATGTTTTCCTCGTGTAATTGTGTCTCAATGCAAGTTAGACATCGGAAATAGAATATGAATTATGATTATAATACATCATATGGGACCTTTACAGCAGTAGACTTGGGATATTTTTAGCCCAAGTATGTAAATGCAGAAAAGAATTAGATTTGTTTTTTTAAACATTCTCCAGATGCTAAAATGCTTTCAAATCAAGACTGTATTGGACTTCTGTCCACAGATAAGTGAAAAGGTTAATGTCGCTAATTTTCTGGCTCTATCTCTATTTCTTATTGACTTCAACAAATTGATTTTTGTAACCTTAGTTGCATCAGCTTATTTAATAATTAATGTCTATTTTAAATACCATTGCTAAACAAAAGATAATCTAAAAAAAGAATGAACAAATGAATGAATAACTGAATGAAGGTTCTGGAAAAATCTTCCTCTCTGAAATCAGTAGCAGACACAAGTTTGTAATTCTCAGTAAACCACAGCCCAAAACTACAGAATAAGCGTGTAGCAGTCATACTGCAACACAACTGTCACACTGTGACCTCCCATCTTGCATAATATAGAAAAATGCGGAAGGAGAGAGTAAGAATGACTATTGTGGACCTTCATCATTCTTAGTACTACCTAGCTGAAATTTAATAATATGTTTAAAAAAAAAAAACCCAGCTTAGTGACTGGGGCTGCTTTGAGGNGATAAGAATTAAAGGATCACTAATCGGGGGATAGGGTTTTCTATGATACATCAAAAAGCTGTTAGGTAAACGAGAGATGAGAGCCACCAGCCCAGAATGGGGTAGGAAAACCCTTCAGGCAAATCTCAATGTTATTTCAGCAGAAAAAACATTGCCTTCTTTTATTTGCTTTTCTCAAGGTAGACAGTATGTTGTTGTCATTGGGAAAAAAAAAAAAAAAAAAAAGAAAAAAAAAGAGGGAGAGAGAGAATAAAACCACTGTGAAACTAGCCTTGCCCCTTGCTAGTAACCCCTGAGTAAACTCTTTTGTCACAGCCATAGTAAAGTATAAGCCTTTTAGGTCCAGGTCTGCAATCAGATTCTGTCATAAATGTGGGTATTACCTTTTTGATTGATTTCTATTATAAAACCAAAGGGCTCATTAATCTCACCTAGGGCTTTAGTTGGGGGGAGGCG